>WELB01000368.1:59734-72071 GCA_009602725.1 Spirogloea muscicola | reverse complement strand
TTTTTTTTTTTTTTTTTTTTTTTTTTTTTTTTTTTTTTTTTTTTTTTTTTTTTTTTTTTTTTTTTTTTTTTTTTTTTTTTTTTTTTTTTTTTTTTTTTTTTTTTTTTTTTTTTTTTTTTTTTTTCATGGCCGCGCCCCCGGCGCCGCCGCCCGAGGCGCGAGGCCCGGCGTAGATCGCGGCGGCCGCGGCGGCGGGCGCGGCGTCGCCAAGAAGGCCACTCTCCCACAAAGGGACGAGCGCGGGGCTTACGGCTCCGCCGCAGAGCCGCCGCCGGAGCCGCTGCCGCTCTACCTCCCGCACGACGAGGCCGGCAGCGGCGACGCACAGGACGTCGTGGACGCCCTCAACGCCCGGCTGGCGGCGCTGCTGCGCCTGGAGCCGCGCGCCTTCTGGCGGCAAGGTGGGACTGCCGCTTCCCGACGCCGCCCATCAAGCGCAGAGCCATTCCATGGCCTCTGGGGCCGCCACGCTGAGGCTGCTGTCATGGATGGTGGCATCGAGTTCCTGCCATGTGCAATGGCTGGCGCTTCTGGAGCTGCCAGTGCCCGCAGCCTCTCCTTGTTGATGCTCTCGAGCTTCGTGTCCAACATACGAGCACTCTGATGCCGCATGTTGTGGGTTCGAGGAGGCCTCAGCACTGAGCGCCCCTGGGTTACTCAGTGTCGACGATAATGTCAATTAGGACTTATTGTCCAAGGAGTCACTCACCATGCTGGTATGTCAACGTTGCAGCGTGCCCTTCCAGGTTTCAGAGCAAAGCTTTGTGAGTGGCCATGTCTCGGCTCTGTCCGGTCTCACGAGAGCCGATCCGCCGTGGCTGCTGTCGCCGCCGCAGTCGTGCAGGACCCATCTCTGCCCCCAGCACTCGACTCGTACCTGCGCTACTGCCGGCGGTGGTACGATGGTGGCACCACTGCGGCCGCCGCTGCCGGCCCGGCGGGGTCTGCAGACCTCGCACGCCGTATCTTCATGCTGCTCCTCCGCTTGTGAGACAGCCTACCTCCCGGAAGCAGTCAGCCCAGCATCGTCCCATCAGTGTTGCTCAGTATATCCTCGCAGCCGCTCGATAAGGCGGCACTGAGGAAATGTTTGGAGTTTCACTACTTGCACATGTGTATGACCAAGTGCACTTACGTTGTCTCCTGCTCCAAGCCCTGATTTGAAGTATGTGTGCTTCCGAAACCATCATGGAAACCAAAGAGCGAGTGAGAAGCGACAGTCATTGACTCGAAGTTTCTTCTCAATCCCTTCCTTAGTGACATGCAGATCTGTTGCCAACGAGCCCGGAGTGGCCCCCGGCCAGCACATCTCGGCTAAGGAGCACACTGGTGAGAAGCCCCTCCTAGCTGTCACTGTCTATTTTGTCAACGTACACTAACGCGACCAACTTGCTAAGAGGATGCACCTCCTCGAACAACTGTGGCAGTCAATGTTCTGGCAGATCTCGACACTGGAGTTTTCGCAGTCCAGCTTTAGAAGCAGTGCGCTGATCAAAGCGCCCCTGATTGTGGCCGTCCCCTTCAAGTGGTGGGACTGACCGACATTCCTGGTGGTGGCTTCTGGCGTCCATGCAGCTCTGCTGAGAGAACGGGACTTGCTGAGCATGCCGGCGCTCCTGGATGCGTGCGCGGTGTACGGGCGGTCCAATCCCAAGCTCTGTCGCCGCCTGGTATAGCTTTGAGCCACTGATGACTTGCACATGACAGCATCTTTTGCTGTGCCTGTATGGGCACATACTAGTAGCTCTGGTGAGGAAGCCTGAGCCGCTTCTCTCCTAGATCTGGACCTAGACTTCAACTCGTATTTCCTATCCTAGCTATATGTCCTGAAGGGTCAATCTTGCGGTCAACTAAGGCAGTGGGCTTTCTTGAGGAGTATTGCCATTGACGACGTGCCAGAGTTCTCATGCAGAGAGATCCTTCTGTGCTCAAGTCTGGCTCTGCGCAAGCAGGGGCCAGCGTTTGTGGGGCCTGATGGTGAGGTGTGATGTGTTGCGCGCCCTTGCATGTCCAGCTTGCGAGCTCGTTCGCTGCGCGCCCAGAGCTGCAGGCCGACCTGGCGTCTTGTCTCCCACCGATGGTGGCCACAGTTGCGGCTGTGAAGGACCGCTGCTTGGCCGCATCTCAGGCAAGCGCTGTGATGTGTCCTGCCTTTCATGCCAACAGGCCCCTTCTAACATAAAAGCCAATGTTCAGCGCAGGTGTGCCTACGGCCAATGAATATTGACTAGGCTGTCACAGATTGTGGCTCTTGATTGTGCATCAACGGGCTTAGAGACTCAAGATGTTATGATGAAATAATATGGCTATGAGAGATATGATAATGAACTAGGTTTGCTGTAAAATATATACGTGTCACTTGCAGGGTCCAAGTCACCCCAGGCCCTGACAAATAAGGTCCTTGTTTAAATAGGCACTTGGAGAGAGTGGAGTGGAGGCCGGCAGCCGCTGGCAGTCTGATCTTCTTGATGTGTGTGAGACCCCACTTAGCCCCAACGATCCACAGAACTGTTGTTAAAGCCCAACTCTGAATCTTTACGCTTCTTTGCATGAGCCTCTGTCTTGCATCTGCCCGATTGTGTCACATTATGCTTACTGCTCCGCTTTGCACTTACGCCTGTCTGATTGCCCATCACTCAGCAGCATCTTTCCTTGTCCGCTCAGGTCTTGGACTATCTCCGGGATATGACGATCACCCTGTTGTGCCTCCTGGAGGTCTATCCAGAGTCCGCCAAGCTCCTCCTCTCTCCTGACAGGTGCTCGTGCTGTCCCTCTTCTTGCATGCAAGGTCGGGAAGTGGGTTTGCCTAGACAGTGGGCTCGAATTGGTCATTTCTGGGTTACCTCTGTCCAGAAGCTCGAGATCCACTAGTTGCTGATCACAAGTCATGGCAGGCAAGTACTTTGTGGACGACTTGGGGGATCTATCTTCCAGGAGCACGAGCTTGCCTATACCCTACAGTTAGCTGAAGCTGTTTGGACTGCAACTCTGACGAGATGGACTGAGTGCATTTGAGAGTTGTGCCAAAGTGCAACACACGAGTCAGTCTGGAGGAAGGATAGCTGCACCTTACCTTGACCAAGGAATCCTGCTGCTGTTTCCCTCATGTGTCGGGCTCTCAGTGATGGCAATCTGCTGGCTACGGTGGCGGCAATCCACGACGGCCTCCTTCCGTTGCTCGGCAAGCCCTCCCAGCCTGGTCAACTTGGCGGGGAGGCGGCTGAGCCTGAGCAGAGCGTCCGGGACCTCAAGGGTCACCTCCACTTGCTGGCATGGAAGATCTTGTTCCACTCGTTCCTAGATGGCGCTGTGGTCGACGTGGACGCGGACGTGTCCGCCGTCCGTAGAGGGGAGGAGCTCGTGCAGGCTGTCGCGAGCTTGGTGCCGGCGAGGGATGGCGAGGATGGAGGCGATGGACAGTGGTCATCGGTGCAGGGCTTGCTAAACCGCGGCGGCGGAGCAATGGCAGCTACGACGTCCCTTCTTGCATGCATCGACCGTCAGCAGAGGGTCGTTGCGCACATTCGGCGTGCGGCTGAAGAAGGTGCTGCTTGGAGATTACAATGACGTGCTCAGAGTGTGGACATGCTGTTAAGATACTGATATTGCTCATACGATGGAGTCAAGGTCTAATATGTCGTCGAGGTTGGCTTGCAGGGCTCGTCAAGGTGGATGATGTGCAGCTCGACTACCTCGCAGGACTCGTGTCTGCCTCGTATGGCCAAGCTGATGACGTGGCTGCTGAACTGGGCCTCAAGGCTGGCCAAGAGGTGCATGCCACACCAGAGGAGGACCAGTTGGCAGCCCTGCTGTCCTCCAAGATCAGCCAGGTGAGTATGTAGCAGCAGGGAGGTCCTTTTGTTATCTCTGGTATGGATGTCAATCAATGCTGTAAGTGAATTAGCGAATTACTACCAGTAAACCCTCGATGGCTCATGAGCCGAGTACCTGGCTGGTCGCTCGCAGGTCAAGGACCTACTTCCTGAATATGGCGACGGGTTCATAGCAGCGTGCCTGACGGCGTATGATGACGATGCCGAGAAGGTGATTCAGCACATCCTCGAGGGCTCGCTCCACCCGGTCCTGGCGACATTGGACACGATGCTGGCCCTTGTGCCAGAGGCCATGCAGCCGCGCGCCGGGTCTGCCGCCAAGGGCAAGGGCAAGGCCGTGGTGCCCGATGGCAGCATCTCTTTAGATGACCGAGGAGGCGCCGGCGAATCCATTGCAGAGCGGAACAGGACTTCGGCCTCGAGCTCGGACGGAGCAGGCCAGGGCTCGGGCAGGCCAGCGAGCGCCGGCAAGGCCATCGCTGGCAATGGCGGTGTCAGTGGCGGTGGCGGCACCGCTCCCCTCGGCAGGTTCGTGCGGCGGGACAAGGGCCAGGGAGATGCACTTGCGCTGCTCGGCAGAAGCGGGGCGGACGCGGCATCGAGAGCAGCCACACGAAGGCTGGCCGAGGCTGCGCAGCTCGAGGAGGATACCAACGAGTACGAGGATGAGTACGACGACTCGTTCGACGAGCTGGGTGGGTATGGCGTGCGCGGCGGAGAGGAGGAGCCCGAGGAGGCCACGGTCAGAGCGGCGCTCGAGCCCCCACGGCAGCCTCCGGCGGCCACCGTGCGTGGGCAGCAGCCGAGGGGCCAGCCCTCAGCTGGCGCGCCTGTCTTCTATGTCAAGGACGGGAAGAACTACAGCTACAAGGTGGCCGGCGCGACCGCCGTCGGAAGCGCTCAGGAAGCGGAGGCGCTCCTGCGAGTAGAGCAGGAGACGATCCACGGCCTGGGCCGGGGCGGCAACCGGGCTGCCCACCATGGCGATGAGGAGGAGGCGTCGTCGGAGGAGTCCTCGGATGGCAGCGGTGGCGAGGCTGGTGTGGGCGGCAGGCAAGGCCCTGTGGGGAACCGGTCGGCGAGTGGCGTCGGGCGGGGCCAGACTGAGCGCAGCCACACTCGCAAGGAACAGCACAAGGCCTCGGTCGGCAACCACCACCGCCGGGAGCGCTCGCTGCGTAAGCACATGGGCGGCCTGAGCTTCTAGATGCTCAGGCTGTGACCCTTAGACCTCTCCGACAATCAACCTTGAGAATGGGCGACATTTCATGCTATTATCGACTTTAAAGAGCCACGACAGTGACACTGCATCTACTGCGGTCTTCAACATCAGCGTCGAACAAGCACAAGTTCCTGGCTTTCAACTGGTTTTAAAATCATAACAACTGATTAAGCTGTTTGACATTGCGCGAACTTGCTCGTAGCAAGAAGCACAGTAAACAGCCCAGTCTGGAATCAGGAGCCTAGGCTTGGATGCAACAGAGGACGCCTCAGTCTAAAGCCCTGATGTCACATTGCACTGGTCAGCTGTCTGAGTTGTCACTCTCGTGCTTCTTTTGCCGAGGTTTGTCACCGCTGCCCACGCTCCGCCCTTGCACGGGAGTCAAGGCCTTGAGCGGCGTTCCAGACAACGCCTGCACGAAGTTCTCCTCGCCAGCTCCCTGCAGTGCAATCATATGTGTCTCAAGTGATGCAGTCTATGCTGGCCCTATGATCAGCGAGGTGGCCAATGAAAGTGGCGATCAATGCAGGTGCATTGAATGATCTTAAAGAATTCAAGACCTATTAGCAAAAAGGGCTCAAGGCCCACTCCACTCTGTAGATAACTGCAGGTAAGGTCACTGCTGCTTAATGACGCAATGTAAGGCTGGGCCTGGCAGGAGCTGAAGACAATGGCCGTTGACAAGAGGGCAAGAGAGCCCTTTGCTTGTGAGAACTTGCTATCAGTAGCTCAAGTAGTTATACCTCCAAGTTCCTCTGCCTCTTGTTGAGGCGCTGCTCCTCCTCGGCTGCGGTTAGCGAGCGTTTGTGCACTTTAACCTGCACAAATTACAGCGTGCATGACAATGAGAACGCGGTTTTCGAGTCCGGGCAACGATGTCAATGAACACGTGGCTGCCTACTATTGCTTCTCACGATTTAAGGTGCGTTGGCAAAGACTCACCTGTAACTGTGAAGGCACAACAAGCAATTAGCAAAGCTCTTAGAGGTGATAGACATACAACACAGTACCTGCGAGGGGACAGCAAACTCCTCAGTGTCGCCATCTTCAAGCTTGCGATTGTCACGCCCAACTTTGGCTAGTCGTTTCTGTAGGACCACCTTCCCTGCAATTGGCTGTCCAAGTTGAAAGCGAAGAGTAGGTCAGAGTATGCCTTGAGATCTAACAGCTGCAGGCTAACTTCAGTCTGCAATGCTAACTTGTAATGTAATGGTATGTATGCAGAATACTTGAAATGTCCATTGCTTTTTGTGGTGGTAAGCTTACTGCAAAGCTGACTTTGTCCTCCTGGAAGCAGAAGATGTAAGTATCCCTGTGGTGCTTCTCATCTGGCGGGCGCACCTGGCACTCGAGAGCAGTTGTTGATCAAACACAGTACTCTGGGTGCATGCAGCTAGGCAATAGGGGTCCAGCGATACTTAAGATGTGGTCCTCTGGCTGACTGGAACTCCTAAAGCTGCACATGCTTTGCCACAAGGAGTGCAATGCAACTGGAGCCCAGTATCTTACCTCCCAGTGATACTCACGGACCCAGTCATATTCCATCTCCTCGCCAGAACCTTCTGCGCCAGCCTCGCTCTCTTTCTGCACACAAGCTTTCGGCAGAAATTAGGCCAACCAGGGCGAGTATTACCACAGGAACCTGCTTAAAAACCAAGAAGATGCGACTGGGCAAAAGCAAGCCCCAGTAGCCCGTTCTTCTTTTCCTGTGAGCGATCCTAGAACTGGTACGAGTCATGGTGAAGGCACAGCTACACATATGCAGAGCAGAAATTGATGTGTAAGCAGCTTCTCACCGAGCTCGGTGATGGAACCATGTAGCCAACATAGCGGTCCTTGATGGCATCCTTCCTACCCGGGATCTTCACGCTCCTCATCAGGGCCTGGTCCAATGATGAACATATCGTGCTTAAGAAGAGAGCATTGTGGGAATTATGCTCGTGCCAGGCGAGGATTCGTGCATTGCAGCTTCAGAAGCTGTCAACAGCTGATGCTGATGAATCAGGTGGGAATCATTTCAGCAGCAACCAGGTCATGTGAGAACCATGGGATGAACAGCAGACCTGCGCCTCCAGCTTCTCCCGCTCCGCAGGGCTGAGGGCCTCATACTTGACAGAGTCCTGCGTCGGCTCCGAGTCAAAGACCAGCTGAAGGAACTGGTCACCCCACCTGCCAGCACGCGGCACAGCAAGGTAAAAGCTCACCAGTGAGTTGCTCATTCGAAGGACGTCTTAGTGCAAATTTCTAAATAAGGCTTCTTAGGACTGTTGACATGCAAAGGCATGCAAGCATAGTAGCATGCAAAGCACAGCTGATGGTCCGTGTATGCCAACATCTAGCAATCCTACAATATTGAGGCAGTTAGGCGTCTGAAGTCCAACCTCTCTAGGTTCGGGACGAGCGGCAGGATTTCCACAGGCTCCAGCTCAGGTTGGGTCTGGTGCACTGGCCGTTGCCTTGCTGATCTGAACGCTTCCTCAATCGACCTGATCTGAGAAGCTCTGGCACAGGTCGACGCAGTGGCAACGTGGACGTCAGCAAGTGCTTGCTCAAGGACAAGACCGCAATCAAGCAGGAATGGTAAAACCCCAGATATCTGATACCCAGACCGTCAGTCCCGTATTGTGAGCTCCAGTCAAAATCTACGCCATAGTTGCCAAGCTTGCGCCTGAAGCATGCATGGCAGCTACAGCAGAAGCAATTCGTGGCCTTCTGCTTACAATGCCATACAACAGCTTAGTGATGCACATAGTAACAACATGTACACCCAATCTGGCCCAGCCGTACCTGTCATGCTGCGACTCCAGCTGCTGGCCATCCAGGGCCGCTTTCTTCTCCTTCCATTCCTTCTCATTCATCGCCTGCACTNGAGGAGTCCTCGGATGGCAGCGGTGGCGAGGCTGGTGTGGGCGGCAGGCAAGGCCCTGTGGGGAACCGGTCGGCGAGTGGCGTCGGGCGGGGCCAGACTGAGCGCAGCCACACTCGCAAGGAACAGCACAAGGCCTCGGTCGGCAACCACCACCGCCGGGAGCGCTCGCTGCGTAAGCACATGGGCGGCCTGAGCTTCTAGATGCTCAGGCTGTGACCCTTAGACCTCTCCGACAATCAACCTTGAGAATGGGCGACATTTCATGCTATTATCGACTTTAAAGAGCCACGACAGTGACACTGCATCTACTGCGGTCTTCAACATCAGCGTCGAACAAGCACAAGTTCCTGGCTTTCAACTGGTTTTAAAATCATAACAACTGATTAAGCTGTTTGACATTGCGCGAACTTGCTCGTAGCAAGAAGCACAGTAAACAGCCCAGTCTGGAATCAGGAGCCTAGGCTTGGATGCAACAGAGGACGCCTCAGTCTAAAGCCCTGATGTCACATTGCACTGGTCAGCTGTCTGAGTTGTCACTCTCGTGCTTCTTTTGCCGAGGTTTGTCACCGCTGCCCACGCTCCGCCCTTGCACGGGAGTCAAGGCCTTGAGCGGCGTTCCAGACAACGCCTGCACGAAGTTCTCCTCGCCAGCTCCCTGCAGTGCAATCATATGTGTCTCAAGTGATGCAGTCTATGCTGGCCCTATGATCAGCGAGGTGGCCAATGAAAGTGGCGATCAATGCAGGTGCATTGAATGATCTTAAAGAATTCAAGACCTATTAGCAAAAAGGGCTCAAGGCCCACTCCACTCTGTAGATAACTGCAGGTAAGGTCACTGCTGCTTAATGACGCAATGTAAGGCTGGGCCTGGCAGGAGCTGAAGACAATGGCCGTTGACAAGAGGGCAAGAGAGCCCTTTGCTTGTGAGAACTTGCTATCAGTAGCTCAAGTAGTTATACCTCCAAGTTCCTCTGCCTCTTGTTGAGGCGCTGCTCCTCCTCGGCTGCGGTTAGCGAGCGTTTGTGCACTTTAACCTGCACAAATTACAGCGTGCATGACAATGAGAACGCGGTTTTCGAGTCCGGGCAACGATGTCAATGAACACGTGGCTGCCTACTATTGCTTCTCACGATTTAAGGTGCGTTGGCAAAGACTCACCTGTAACTGTGAAGGCACAACAAGCAATTAGCAAAGCTCTTAGAGGTGATAGACATACAACACAGTACCTGCGAGGGGACAGCAAACTCCTCAGTGTCGCCATCTTCAAGCTTGCGATTGTCACGCCCAACTTTGGCTAGTCGTTTCTGTAGGACCACCTTCCCTGCAATTGGCTGTCCAAGTTGAAAGCGAAGAGTAGGTCAGAGTATGCCTTGAGATCTAACAGCTGCAGGCTAACTTCAGTCTGCAATGCTAACTTGTAATGTAATGGTATGTATGCAGAATACTTGAAATGTCCATTGCTTTTTGTGGTGGTAAGCTTACTGCAAAGCTGACTTTGTCCTCCTGGAAGCAGAAGATGTAAGTATCCCTGTGGTGCTTCTCATCTGGCGGGCGCACCTGGCACTCGAGAGCAGTTGTTGATCAAACACAGTACTCTGGGTGCATGCAGCTAGGCAATAGGGGTCCAGCGATACTTAAGATGTGGTCCTCTGGCTGACTGGAACTCCTAAAGCTGCACATGCTTTGCCACAAGGAGTGCAATGCAACTGGAGCCCAGTATCTTACCTCCCAGTGATACTCACGGACCCAGTCATATTCCATCTCCTCGCCAGAACCTTCTGCGCCAGCCTCGCTCTCTTTCTGCACACAAGCTTTCGGCAGAAATTAGGCCAACCAGGGCGAGTATTACCACAGGAACCTGCTTAAAAACCAAGAAGATGCGACTGGGCAAAAGCAAGCCCCAGTAGCCCGTTCTTCTTTTCCTGTGAGCGATCCTAGAACTGGTACGAGTCATGGTGAAGGCACAGCTACACATATGCAGAGCAGAAATTGATGTGTAAGCAGCTTCTCACCGAGCTCGGTGATGGAACCATGTAGCCAACATAGCGGTCCTTGATGGCATCCTTCCTACCCGGGATCTTCACGCTCCTCATCAGGGCCTGGTCCAATGATGAACATATCGTGCTTAAGAAGAGAGCATTGTGGGAATTATGCTCGTGCCAGGCGAGGATTCGTGCATTGCAGCTTCAGAAGCTGTCAACAGCTGATGCTGATGAATCAGGTGGGAATCATTTCAGCAGCAACCAGGTCATGTGAGAACCATGGGATGAACAGCAGACCTGCGCCTCCAGCTTCTCCCGCTCCGCAGGGCTGAGGGCCTCATACTTGACAGAGTCCTGCGTCGGCTCCGAGTCAAAGACCAGCTGAAGGAACTGGTCACCCCACCTGCCAGCACGCGGCACAGCAAGGTAAAAGCTCACCAGTGAGTTGCTCATTCGAAGGACGTCTTAGTGCAAATTTCTAAATAAGGCTTCTTAGGACTGTTGACATGCAAAGGCATGCAAGCATAGTAGCATGCAAAGCACAGCTGATGGTCCGTGTATGCCAACATCTAGCAATCCTACAATATTGAGGCAGTTAGGCGTCTGAAGTCCAACCTCTCTAGGTTCGGGACGAGCGGCAGGATTTCCACAGGCTCCAGCTCAGGTTGGGTCTGGTGCACTGGCCGTTGCCTTGCTGATCTGAACGCTTCCTCAATCGACCTGATCTGAGAAGCTCTGGCACAGGTCGACGCAGTGGCAACGTGGACGTCAGCAAGTGCTTGCTCAAGGACAAGACCGCAATCAAGCAGGAATGGTAAAACCCCAGATATCTGATACCCAGACCGTCAGTCCCGTATTGTGAGCTCCAGTCAAAATCTACGCCATAGTTGCCAAGCTTGCGCCTGAAGCATGCATGGCAGCTACAGCAGAAGCAATTCGTGGCCTTCTGCTTACAATGCCATACAACAGCTTAGTGATGCACATAGTAACAACATGTACACCCAATCTGGCCCAGCCGTACCTGTCATGCTGCGACTCCAGCTGCTGGCCATCCAGGGCCGCTTTCTTCTCCTTCCATTCCTTCTCATTCATCGCCTGCACTTGACACGCCAGCACACTATGAAAGGCAGGGACGTCGTGGCAATGTCGACCCTGCTTGGTCAAGCGACGCAGCGACCACAGTGCTGAGTACGAATGTAAGGGGACCAGAAATGAGATTATGCACCTGCTTGTGGGCTTCAAAGTCCACAGACGAGATGTACTGCGTCTTGACAAGCCAGCTGAGGTTCTTGTCAGTCGGCCGCTCCTTGTACTTGGCCGACGCTGGCGTTTTGAGACCCGCAGGCTCATCTGCAAGCAGCGCCTCGTCCTCCGGGTCCATTGGCGGCGCCACTGCCGGTGCTCTGGGCGAAGGACAACTCGACAACCATATGAGGAGCAGCCTCCACGTTGCCTCCATGACTCAAAGCTGCATCAATGGCAGGAGTATAATACTTGGACAACGCGAGCTTCCTGGACCCTGCAGACCTTCAAACTCTGAGGTCTCTCGAGGTCTGTGTATTGTCAACCTGCTGACCGCTCTAGTGGAGCTTTTTCTAGAGGCTCTGACAATCACCATACTTGCGCTTGCCCAAAATATGACTTAGACTTGCTGGTGTGGAGTGTCTTGGGTCTCTGAGTGCGGGCCTGTAGGCGCTGATGTCGAGGATGTCCAGCGGGATGCCGAGGTCCGCATCCACGTGCAGCTTCGGCTTGTAGCGCTTCTCCAGCTCCGTGATCGTGTACCGCGTGTACCTGCACCGTCAAGACACAGGCCAGATGCGCAACTCGAAGTGCTGAAGTCAGGGCTTGGGACTTGGGTTGACACGCCAGTTGGGTTTCGGTAGGCAGCCAGTAGCCTGCCAAGGAAGACCCTTACGACCTCATGACGCCTGCGGACTGCCGCTGCAAGTTGGCGTTCATTGGGGGGGACCGGGGGAGGCGCACCTGTCGTTGTCCTGCGTCAGTGTGAGCAGCTTGGGCTGTGACACCGGCTCTGGCAGCTCCGTCTGGAACCTGCGGCGGCGGGTGGGCAGGGCTCCACTTCAGCGAGGGCGCGCCAAAGCAGGCTGCTGCATGCCGGCCGTCATCGAGGCGACTCCGCTTGGCAATGACCACGGCAACTGCAGCGGCGGCGGCGGCGGGGCGGCAGAGAGGAGCCACTGGCCTGAAGCGGCAGAGGAAGGTGGAGGCGCGCTTGAGGCGGTTCTCGGCGGCGGCGGCGGCGGCGGCCTTGTCTGCGGGGGCGGTGCCGCTGAGCGATGGCCGCCCCGGGCCTCGACCGGAGGCCCCCTCGGGCAGCCCATGGTGGTGGTGGCCGCCAGCCTGGCCGCCGCTGCCATCGCCATGCGCCTGCGGGTGCCGAGCCTGGCGGCAGCGGCGGCGCCGCACA
>WELB01000368.1:0-14014 GCA_009602725.1 Spirogloea muscicola | reverse complement strand
TTTTTTTTTTTTTTTTTTTTTTTTTTTTTTTTTTTTTTTTTTTTTTTTTTTTTTTTTTTTTTTTTTTTTTTTTTTTTTTTTTTTTTTTTTTTTTTTTTTTTTTTTTTTTTTTTTTTTTTTTTGGGAGGGAGGTCTAGTGGGAGGAGGGCGGGTGGGAGGGTGAGTCGTGAGGGAGGAAGCGGAGGGGGGAAGGGAGGGAGGGAGCTAGTGCTACGACCAATCCATTGGAAATCTTAGTCCAAGCCCTGACCTTTCTCAAATCTGGAGGCTGACGCTGTACTGAGCCGTGAAGCCTTGGCTGCTGTTTGCGCACGGCTACCGTCCTCAGCGGGCATGGAGCCCCATGCTTCGGACGCTGTCGTTAGTTGACGACAATGAGGCAGATGTCATTGCCAGGTCAGCATCCCTCTCCCAGAGTCAGGGGTTCTTTCTGCAGAGTCCTATCAACGAGATAGGACTTGATAGGAGATGCTCTCATACTCCTTACTTCATGCTACCTGTTGATCTGTGTCCATTCCAGGGTACGGTAGGTATGTAGGCTGGGTTTTCCTGCACTGGACCTCGTTTGCATTGTCCAACCAATAAGGTAACACTCTGCATGACCGACGTAGTTGATATTTCGACTCTTCCTGACTGTGACTAGCATGGCGCTTGTTTGATGGACAGCTTTGCCACTGCTGCAGAGGACGCTATTAGCCGCAGCGAGTTGCAGAATGCGACACTGATCTGGGCGGCCCAAGAGGGAAAAATTGACGAGCTTACCGACCATGTTGTAAGCTCGCCAACTCACTGCTCAAGACAAGCCACTCCTTGATGCAAAGCCGCTGCTAAAGATGAAGGGCAGCGCGTCTATTGATTACTTTACCTGGTCAACTCCATGACATGCTGAAGTACCTGCTGGTCTCTGTCTCACAGGACTTCTACAACATCCTGAGGCACAACAGCGAGAGCGCATCTGGGCAGAAGCTTGCAGCAGGACCAAGCCCTGGGTTGGCAAGCATTTTCGAGCAAAATTTACGGTACCTGGCAAAGAGGCGGCTGCAATCATGGGAGAGCGAGGAGCTGGCTGCGCTCATGAACGGGCCCGTCCGGAAGAAGCTGGGCATCATTCCCCCTAATCTGACGTAAGTCAAGTGCTCCCGCTGTGTGGCACTTCAGCCAGGCTCTGCAATGGCTCATGGGTGGTGAACCAAACTGGGACAGTAGATGCTGCAGCTGAGTACTGCATGGCTTGCTTGTCAGTTGGGGAGAGTCGTCATACGCAGTCTTTGAGGCCCTGTCTGCGGACTTCATGCTGAGCGTCGCCGATAAGGTCAGCCCTGGGAGCTTACTCAGCGCAAGTATCGTACCGCATCTCACTGCGTCAATGCAGCCGGGTATACTGCAGTAGAAGCACCCATGCTTGCAGTCTGGCACCAACTTTGCCATCAGAGGGATGTGATTGCAGGTTGATTCCATCCTCCAACTGGGGGTGAATGTGACTATCTACAGTGGCCAGGTGAAAATGACCTGCAAACTTGTGCTAGCTTGCCTTTTAACGATTTGCCATGTTCTTACTACAATCTTTGACTTGCTGCACAGGCCAAATTTGGCTGTTCACGAGCATGGCCCACCTTGCAAGAGTCAAAGTGATTGACCCATGATGCTCCTCCTGCAGCTTGACCTGATTTGCTGCACCTTGGGAACAGATGCCTGGTTGCAACGGCTCAGGTATCATCATGAACCATCCGCCTCCGCCCAGAGCAATAGGATGAGCCCTTAATTGTTAGCATGATATTGATGCTTGACTGTACCAATGCTTGCACTGCTGTGCTCTGCTTGCCGCAGCTGGGAAGGCCTGCAAGCTTTCAATGCGGCTCCGCGGGCGCCCCTGTACTGCAATAAGGGCTCCACACAAGCCTTTGTGAAGCGTTTCCACAACCTTGCCTTCTACTGGGTCATGAATGCTGGCCACATGGTGAGCTCCAAATGGAGAGGGCTGTCAGCAACGTCACGATGTACAATGCACCGCAGCCGCTTTGGGCTGTGAGATATGTTACTAAGATAACATAAGCAGCTCAATGACCATCTATAAGTACTGGAAGAAATGTGTCACTCAGATTAGGTGCAGATCTCAAGACGTATTAGAAAGTATTAGTGCTAGTATGTTGGTAGCAGCGAAGGTTGCTGTGCTTGGCAGCCGTGGCGCATCTGATCTTGATTGCAAATTGAGACAGCCTGCTTGTGGCTTCCAGGTCCCAGTGGATAACCCGTGCATGGCATTGCGCATGGTCCGCTTGATAACGGGCGGCTTGCAGGGGGACATCTCATCACAATGACAACGCACGTTGTATTGCTTGTACGATTTGTCGAAGCCATTGTACTTATTTGCTACTTCATTTCCAACATATTTGACAAGAGTCAAAACGTTAATGTGGAAGTCCCATGTATAGGTGTGGCGCAAGCTGCACAAGTGATTCAGATGCTCATGAGAAGAGGTGGAGCACCCAGCAGGCATGTCCAAATTCTAGTTGTCACACTTGTGTGGAATTTATCAGCAATGCGGGAACATGTGCAGCAACTGCAGTCTCGGAAGCTTCTAACAACTTTCATAGATCCTCAGATGAGTATGCCTAAAGGTCGACAAAGCTGGGGAAGAATCAGCAGCTCTTAGCGCAGTCTAACTTACATGCAGTTGACATTGCACAAGAAGGAAGGCACAGATGTGCATTGTGGTACCGCTCATTGCACAATTGCTGCAGTTCATTTTTGTTCCAACCATCAGCTGCAACCTTGGCTAGGTCGCACCTTCGGCAGGAGCACCAGACTTCTGTTGTGTAGGAGGTATCTGGCAAAGCGGGCTCTGACAACCACATGCACCAACACCAAGCTCGCTGAGCTAACATAACTGCAGCTACCACCACTCTCCCCGTCATCTTGGCATGGAGGGCAGTTGCCCAGCATGCACGTCTCTGCTTGCCTTTGGTGGCTTGTTCGGGATTAGGTATGCACGGTTGCCTGTTGACGTGATTATGTCGAGCCTGCTGCCGAATGGGCACACGTCACAGGCACAGAAGGCATGTAGTTCACAGGGCGCCTATCTATAAGTCAGGACGCCAATCAGATGAATGAGTCGGACGCCAAAACAGATGAATGTGCCAGCCGCCATCAATTTACACATGTGGCATCAGGCATTTCTAGCACAAATCCATCTCTGAGTAGGATTCATATTGGGGATTTTCCTCTCTGTTTTGGAACCCCGAAATGCGATTGTGGTTGAAGGATTTGGTTTTGGAGCCAAGAGGCCGTCAGCTGATTACAATCGCTGCAATATATACACAGTGCTGTTTGTGGCACTTGAGGGTTGCACGACAGCTGACTACCCACACGGACTTGCTATGTGAGCTCATTGAGCTGGTGTGGTAAACTGAAGCTTTGCTTGATGGTAGCAGATTCACAGACACGACGTTGCTGTACTCTGTGGCTTGCAAATTTTAATTTTCTGCTCTACCACTCTCATACAACGAACTCTTCTGATCAATGGCGGGACTTCGTCTGCCCAATCAATGAGTAGGGTCTGCATGTTCAATGGCTTACAAGCGCCTTCCCCAACAGGAGATTATGCAGGAGATTGGTAGGTCATGATGGTAGACTGGGATGCTCTCACATATTTTGGGACTTGCCGCAGTCATGCTAATGAAGTAGCTGTGAAGAAAGCTTGGAGCACACTGAGTGAATGCGCGTGGCCACTGCACTTGCCGAGGCAAGTTCCCAATCAGCAGCAATATCAGTTCACTAAGAAGAGTCCACACAACGTACACATAAGTGACACAACCAACACAAGCAATGACTCGCCTGAGTACTCAGTCTGTGCACCCTTGCACACTTGTTCATGCGCTGTTGGCTGGCCACAGCCCCTCCGGCCATGGAGGACCCACTTCCTCTGTGGGGTTTTGGGCTATTCTTTTTGGGTTGGCCTTTCACAGCCACTATCCTCATTACAACCATTCCATACAAAATTTTGGACACAGTTCAGTACTATGAAGTCAGCAGATTCAAGCCCTTAAATTGGAAGAGCTTCCTTTTGGTACATAAGATCAAAGACATGGCACTTTTCTTCAAAGCAGCAGCTCTGCTCATCGGGCGGGCAGCCGAAACCAAATTCCCAACAGATTTTCGATCATTGGGCTCTTCAAACCCGTCCCCGTTTCCCAAACTACGGGAGGGCCAGAAGAAAGTGCTCGCCCATTGAGGATAGGGGCTGGAAAAACCAGCCCAAAAAAGAATGAACAGAGTACCAGAAGCGCTATCTCAGAACTGGTGTAGGGTGAGTCCTCTGACTTTCCTCTGAGTTGCCACCTCGCAAGCTGACCGGCCTCACTTCATCAAGAGCCCTTAGTGCTAGCCACTGCACACCTCACCTGAGCTGCCTCGCCCCAAGGACCGTGCCGCATCCATCGCCAAGCCTTTGCTTTGACGATGCTAAGCCTTTGTGACGCCGCCATCAGCACTGCTGCCGCTACAACCACTGTTGGCATCGTCAGCTGTCGCTACTAGCCAGTCATACATGCGGCTGCGTAAGTCACAACCTCTACAACGGTGCGTTACTTGATCAACAGCAGACTATATACTACCATCTCGTCTGGACTTGGTGGAGCGGAATGAGCAGAGCCCAGACCAAGGAGTTGCATCACCGGCACCACCCCTGCCGACCACCCGGCGATGGTGCCGCTGGCCGTAAAATCTTCGAGGAAAAGGTGATGTGGATTCTGTGTCGGCTTGCTCAGCGTAGCCGGCAACCTTACTCTTAGCGATCAGGGCAGAGGCTGTCCGACTTCATGCATGCATGCCCAATACCTGTACTAGCATGCAACACCATGAGTGAGCACTATGTCGTGGTGTAGTGTGCGAGCTGCCACACAGTTGAGAAGGGCGCTCCGCACACAGACAAGGGGCCCAATCTTGGCGGACTTTTTGGACGTCCAGCGGGTTCTGCGCCCGGCTATCCGTATAACCCGGCGAACCTCGTCAAGGCTGTGGTATGGAATGAGGAGACGTTGTATCATTACCTCGAGGACCCCAAGAAGTTCATTCCCGGTGAGCAATGGCGCAAGCAAACCATTGCTACTTGACAAATTCAACTATTTCAACTTGCAAGCATGCAGCTGGACAGCAATCAGCTGCTGCTCTTGTGGCTAGTGGTTATGAACATCATCAGAGTTAAGAATCGCCAGTGACTTAAGGAAGCTCATCAGAGACTTACGTGTTACACGGCAACACTGGGACGGCCTCCTATACTGCACGTGTCTGTTTGAGGCAGGCACGAAAAAGGACATGGAGGGTCTGAAGGATCATCGAGAGCGGTGCGATGTCATTGCCTACCTTGAGAAAGCTACGCAGATGGAGCACTTCATAGCGTAGAAGTTACGGAGACATTCATTGCTCGTCTTGTATAGCCGCAGAGCGGAACAACTACACCCAATTTCTACCCTGTGTTAGCATGGTATTAGAGCTGTGCCCATTCACAATCTAGAGTTGAGATGTGGAACCGGCACTTCCAATGCATGTCGTTGCAGTGCTTGTAGAACCTATGTTGACGTTCGTATGACCAGGTTTGTAGGCTTGAGCTTGAGAGCTTCTTGAGCTTTGCAAGGCATAAGCTTCCTGACAGATGCCTCACTTCCATATTAGCTATCGAATTAAGACAACCTCATAAGAATTCCACTTGCAGCATGGTATGCTGCATTCGCTTACTGTAACCAAGGTAAAGCACTATGGCTTCTCTCACGCTTGGGACTACGAAGCCTGTAGAAGAAGCTGAGACTCTTGTGAGAAACGGCTGCAAAGCATGCACAGTCTTGATCGCTCATATGCTCTCTGACCTTGGGTTCCAACCAGCTTGCATCACAATTCCCTGCTTCTTTGGCAGCAGATTTGCTAAGGCTGTGCACAGCCAATCTCCTCTGATCTCTCACGCCCATTTCTTATGCAACATTTTGGGCTTGCCATACTCAGCTGCCGCACTTTGAAGTTAAGCCAATTTCCTCTGCTCCTTCCTGCGCTCCCTTTCTTTGCTCAACCCTTCTCTAATTCTGCTACCACCTCAAATAGTGAGAGCCACTCGAGAGCGGCTGTCTGCACGTACCAAAGCAGGAAAGATTGCCGAGGCTGCCGCCAACCTGGAGTAACATCCGTCCCACTCAGTGTGTGTATATTCATTTATAGTCGAGGTGGCGAGTGTGAGAATGGCATGCAAGCACGACTTACAAGCGAGAGGTACAGATGGGGGAAACGGCAATGCTGCAGTGGGAGAAGAGGGCTGGGGAAGGAAACGAGNGAGAGAGAGAGAGAGAGAGAGAGAGAGAGAGAGAGAGAGAGAGAGAGAGAGAGAGAGAGAGAGAGAGAGAGAGAGAGAGAGAGAGAGAGAGAGAGAGAGAGAGAGAGAGAGAGAGAGAGAGACGTATGTGAGGGGAAACGCTTGAGCTTGTGCTGCCGAGCTTGTATCAGCGTCCGAGGTCAGTGGGCCATGCGAGACGTGGGGTCACTGTGAGGACGCCATGACTTCGACGCCACCGCTGCAGTCCGCGGACCCAGCAGATCCCCAGAAAAGCTGCACCGACTGCGTGGGCCTTGACGGCAAGCGCAAGCCTGGGTGGGCGTGCGCGCCACCTTGCCGCCCTGAGCACGGCGAGAAGATCTTCAAGATGAAGGTATTTGCACACCAGAATGATATGATCATTTGCCTAAGCATCCATCTGAATATCCTGCTCAAGGTCCTGCAATCTGCTGGCAGCACTCGCCTTAATAAAGCGGGTAGGTGAACTGCGAGTGGCACTTGTCGCACGCTTTCGCGAGCTGGGACTGGGTGCCACTGCAAACTACGCACTCTTGCAGGCCCCTCGCAGGTGACAAGGACAGGATTGTTGCAGGTTCCGAAGTCATAGCTGCAGGCAGTGGACAGCTGCTTACGTGAGGCGCTAACCTGGTTGTATAGACACGTACTTGGCTGAGTGCGTATTCTTCATAGTGCCATCGTCTGGCAAGCAGTGTTCGCAGTGCCACACAGCGGAGCGCGGGGGAAAGCACAAGCTGGGCCCAAATCTCGGCGGCCTTTTTGGGCGCGTGTCGGGCACAGCGCCAGGATACGACTACAGTCGGTCGAACCGCGCCAAGGCAATCGTGTGGAACGAGGAGACACTGTACGAGTACCTGGAGGCACCCAAGAAGTACATCCCAGGTATACTCGCATATGCCCAGCTTCTGTCCCTTATTAGAAGCTTATTATATAGACCTGTGTTGACCAAGTCAATATATAACAATCTGCAGTGCTCTAGCACTAGCTAGTGTCGCAATAATATACTCAACCATTTTGCATTTGCAAGTCCCAAGTGAGGCCCACGCAAGGCTTCTCTCCGCACCATGCAAGATGTCTGAAAGCCTGCGATCTGCAGGCCTTGCAATTCGTGGCTGCTGTGTTGTAATTGTGGATGCTGCATGCAGGCACGAAAATGGTGTTTGTGGGGCTCAAGGACCCCCAGCGTCGCGCAGACCTTATTTGCTACTTGCGAGAGGAGACAGAGAAGTGCGCTGTTCACCAGCGGCGGCACCGCCATCATGAGCTGCACGACTAGCTGCACGACTGTAAATGTTCGACTGCAGAAGCCTGCTACTGCCTCTACCAAGGTGACGCAGTGATTTTGGCATCGTGAGGGCGGTGCAACCTGTCAGGCTTTGTAGCACGCGTGTGCATGCCACTACCCCTCCCTCGCAGCTCCATATTGCTAGCCTGATCATGCATGGAGCACACGAACTTTGATGAGCACCATCTGCGGAGTTGTGCTTGCCACTTTCCCGAAGTCTCAGTGTAGTGCAGCTGTTTCTGCATGCATGACGGGCAGCACTACGCAGATCTGCTGGCTTACCCTGCAGACAATGCACTCCCCCACCATGACTGTGTTTCCACCTGCGGGTCCAAGCACTGCTGATGCTAAGGAAGCCATGGAAGTGCAAGCATGCATCAATCACCGCCCTGACTGTGCCGCTTGTAAGCTGCAAGCAGCCACTGTCCATTGTCATCGATCACTGCAGGATGCCTGCCATTAGTGTAGTAATACTGCAGCAACCTCCTTATGTATGCCTGACCAGACAGCCACTGCAGCAGTGAGGCAGCAGCTAAACCTCCCTAAGACCTGCGACCTGGCAGGTCACGCCTATCTTCCACCTCATGTGACTGCAACGGGGATTGTACATGTATACCATGCATCCATTCATACTATCACACCACCATACGTCAATATCGACATTTGCAAAATATTTACTGCCCTTTTTTGTGGCCCTCTACACCACCCAAGCTAGGACAAGCTAGACAAGCTAAAAGCTTGTTCGCTGTCTCGTAAGTGAGACAGCGAAGCCCCTAGCTCCAAGCCATGTTTGCCTTCTCCACTGTATCAGTTGGCGAATTTCAATTGAAGGGCACCACAGCAGCTTGACCAGACTTCAGAAGCTAACTACATTTAGCCACTAGGATTGAACTCCCATGTGGCTGCCACCACCGATACCATACCTTGCCATAACTCTTCTGGTCGCCAGAGCTGCTGCCTCACTGGGGCCCAATCCACCACCTTGCATCAGCAGCGAAAACTCCCTCATGATCTCATCCTGAACCACCTTCTTGGCACCAAGTGGAGCGGCAACCACAGGTGCAGTGGCCCGTGCCTCCTGCGCAACAACAGCCTCCTCGTCTTCGGGCCGGGGTCTCTTACTGCTGCCCGCATTAATGGAAGCTTCGGGTGTCGCAGTCTTGTGAGAAATGGGACCCTCTGGGGAAGATGACGTCACTGTTGAGGCTGGGCCTCCATTTGCGCTGGGTTCTGAGTCCGCCAATGTCCTTGACATTACAGATGGTGATGGTCCAGTTGCAGTTACGCTGGAGCGTGAAGCTGCAGGGGCAGGCGCTGCTGCAGAAGCAGAGGCCCCAGGAATGGCCGCATTTGAAGCTGGTGGAATCTGAATGCTGGCAAAGTTGATATGGGATGGACGTGGGAGCTGTGTGAGCTCCGGCGCAGCATTGTTGTGCAGCGATTTCTCGAATTGCTCAAGCATTGGAACTGCAGGACAGCAACATAGCAGCAATTAGAGTCGCCAGAAGGTATACGTGGACACATGTATGTGTAGACAGCCTTTGGCAGGCACCAGCCCTCGCAGTCCAGTCATTGAGTCCACCGGAACCTTTGCTGGGCATGTTCCACAGGACTGTACCTATGAGAGCCCCCACCGGCGTGTTGAGGACGTCAGTCGGCAGCTGCAGTATGTGCTGCGGGATGCCGTCTCCCAGGAGGAACTGCACCACCTCATCACTGAAGTTGTTGCTGCACACGAGCCCTCAAGGGTGCGCAAAGGCTTCTCAGTTGCATGTCCTCATAAGCCATATTGGTCAGAGATTACTCGCCACCATGATACGAAAGCCAGCATGTGATGAACATCATAAAAGTTACGGGCGCACCAGTTGTGGCGAAGGAGGCTGTATGTCTGCACAGTGTAGCGAGGGCCGATCTCACTGATGAACTCCTCAAAGAGCTCCTGGGGCACGTCCGTGCGGCCCAACTCCAGGACCTTCACAGGGCGGCCGTATTGCGTGCTGCTTGGCCTGCCGCTGCAGATGCCACCGCCAAACCAGTACTCCTTGCCATAGACGACCACGCCTGTGTGCCTGTCAGGCGCTCACTGGATGCTCTCAGCAGGGACGCTCCAAGCTTGAGCGAGCGGGTGCGACTAAGTGCAGCATCTGTCTGCTGCACTAATTACAACTAAAGAGCTTTCACTTTGCAGTGCCAGAAAGGCACCCAACTGCAACTCAAGTTGATTATGTTGCAATCTGACCACGATAGGTCTTTCCTATCCAGTCAGACATTCAGGTCCATCGAATAAGACAGTGCAGAAACTCTGTTAGTACTATGACCAGAGTGCACGTGCACGTCCTTGCAACAACACACAACACCGAGCTCCAGAACATGGCTGTGGCAGACCAGTGGCCCTGTTCGTGCTGCCAATACATCGTCCAAGAAATGGTGGAGGAGTACTGCGCTCGGGTTGACTGTATGCCTCACCAGATTGCCTCAATCTCCTTGCCGAGGAAGGACTTGGACATCTGCTTGGCGAGGCCCTGGGAGAGGTCGTAGATGTGCAGCCGTACGCGCTCGCCAGCCTACGGCAGCCAGTGGGGTCGTCGTCAGCGTCGGCGGAGGAGGGCAGGCACCGGCCGTGCTCGGCGCCGCCCTCAGGACGCTCGCTGCCATGCTCTCGGAGGACTGGCCCTGGCGTAAGCGAAGCTTCTGACGGCGGAACCAAGCGCAGTCCAGCCTGGGGTCGGAGCGCGCGGCGGAGCTGCCGCGCAGACCTGGCTCGCGCCGTCGGCGGCGGCGGCGGCACCGCCCATGTCGAGAGCCACGAGAGCCCCCCGCCGGAGGCGACGAGGCCGCGGAGGCCCGCCGCGGCTGCGCCGCGCAGGACCAGCCTCCGGAGCTCGGTACCGCTGGGCCTGTCGGCCCCGAGCGCGAGCACGGACCACCAGCAGCGCCTGCTTGCGCTGCGGCCGCGTGAGCAGCGCGGCGATGGCGGGCGGAGGTGCCGCGGCGGCGGCGGCGGCGGCGGCGGCGGCGGCGGGACCTTCGAGCGTAACGGGAGATGTTATGAGTGTGAAGCGGCTCGTAATAGGAGGGGGCACTTGCCACGTGCCTTACTTCGATTCGACAGGCCGCCTGCAGGCGGGGCCGGAGTCGGGCGGGCCCGGAACCGCGGAGCCTGAATCGGATCGGTGGGCCAATGCTACCTGCCTCGGCACGACGGGGGCCCACAGTGGTCCGGGACTGTCGACTGGCCACTTATTAGGACCTGCGGCCGGCCAGATGGCCCCGGCCGCGGCTTCGTCCGCCCGCGGGCGCATTCGCTGCCGGAAGCTTCTGGAGGAGCGCAGCGGCGACGGCACCGTTAGGTTAGAGCAGCCGAGCTCGATTTCATGTCATAAATTTACCCACGCTCGAGCCGCAGGGTGGCTGCCACGCGCCAACCTGCGCGGCCAACCCGGCGGCACTTGCGGCGGCGTCGGCGGCCGTTGCGGCGGCATCGACGGCAACGGCGGCGGCGGCGGCGGCGACAGAGTGTTGCTTAAAGTAACGGCATTTGGCGTTCGTACTTTGGGAGATAGCGAGATACGCAGAGTCGGCGAGCGGCGCCCAATGCGGCCAGGCGTCGTTGTGCTGGGCTGCGCCGTGCGGCCCGACGGCGCCTGCGGCCCGGCGCTGGAGGCCCGCGTGCGCGCCGGCGCGGCGCAGCTCGCCGCCCGCCGCGCCGCCGCGCTCTTCCTCACCGGCCACAACAGCGGCGGCCCCGGTACGTGCAGCCAGCACCGGAGTGATCACCTGCGGGTAGCCATCGTGGTGGCTCGTGATCGAGCGGCTGGCTCTGCCTCGTTAGGTTCTGCGCTTGAGCGCCGGTGAGGTACCCGCCCATCAGTAGAGCGGAACTCGTGCTGAGCCGGCATGCTCCGGTGCTGCGGTTCGCTCTGGCTGTGACCAATCCATCTGCGCAGTCACGGAGGCCACGGCGGCCGCGAAGCTGGCGCGCGAGCTCGGCGTGCCCGAGGAGCGCATCGTGCTGGAGGAGCGGGTCTCCAACACCTTGGAGGTGCGTGGCAAGACCCGCCCTTCAGTAGCTAGGGGTTTTCTTAAGGGAGCTGCAAGTGCTGATTGGGCCAGCTCTTCCTCTAAGCCTGCCTGCATTGCCATCACTCTGATCAGCTGCGATCCACGTGGTTTGGCGTAAGGGACAAGGACCTGCTGTGAAGCCAAAGCTGCTTTGACTCCGAGTCAGACAGCCCATGAGAAGACATAGCGACCCATATGTTGTGAATGAGATGTCCTCGAAGAAAAGACGAGCACGACTGGTGCAGATATATCCGAGAAGGCCCATTACACGCAGAAAACACAAGCTTGCTTGGCACATCAGATCTTCATTTGCCTTTGACATTGGCGCAGAACGCCCTATTCGTCAAGCCACTCGTCTTGGAATGGGGAATCACGGAGCTTATCGTGGTGACATCCGACTTTCACATGAAGAGGTCCTCCTTCATCTTCGACAAGGTCTTCTCTCAAACAAGGGTCAAGGTTGGCAACTCGTACCGTTATTGGTTGCTTATACTTCACAACTCTCACTTGATTCGTTTCTCAGCCTTCAAGAGCTTGGATAGGCATCGTTCTTTTTCCTCTCATAAGAGCCCAGTTGACACCATCGTGCTTTTGTTGATGAACTTGCGTTCACATATATTCTGCCCCGCAGCTGACTTATGTTGAAGCTCCTTCAAATTATGGACCTCCGGAGAGGTTGGCTCGCGCCATGAAAGAGGTGAGAGGATTTGAGGCAGGCAGCCATTGACATACTAGTATAGTAGTCCGTCACACATGCTCTGTAGTCTACTGATCTCCACACTCAGGGCCACTCTTCAATCTACCATGCATGGCCAGCTAGCTCAGAGGTCCTACTTGTTGCATGCTGCATACACACCAGTGTGTTGTCAGATTCCCTGACCAAAATGTTCTTCCACTGCTTATGTGCAGGAAGCTGGACTTTTGCAAGCCCAAGTGTCATTAGGTTGGCCCATCCTGGGTTCTGCCTCCGCGTAGCTTCCGCATAAGGTGCATGTATGCCTGGCCTCCGAGCAAAATTTACTATTCATCACAGTGGTCCGAATCTGTGAAAACAGAGATGCGGCGATGTACATTACAGCACAACACCACCTCGTGCGACAAAATTCTTGCCAGCCATGAGCAGTGCGCCGCACCGGCCGACAGTTTAGAGGGGCTGGGGATTGGAGGATTGCTATGAGCATTTCGTCGAGGTCGCACAAAAGCAAGAGCCATGAACGCCGTGAACCTCGTCTTTCCGTCTTCTTTATCGTCAACCCGCGAAAGTTTACCTAGAGCGAGCAAACCGTGCTCCACAAGATGGGTCATGGCGGCTGAGTGGCCATGAAGAGTGACCGTGTCAACTCCCTGGCCAATCAGAGAGCCACTGTCCTGGCCAGTGTGGAGCAGCCTTTGCGCAAGCAAAAGAGGTAGAGAGAGAGGGGTAGAGGGGGGTGGGGGCAGGGGTGTGAATAGAGAGAGAGAGAGAGAGAGAGAGAGAGAGAGAGAGAGAGAGAGAGAGAGAGAGAGAGAGAGAGATTGTGAGTCCTTCAATCCTTTCAATGGGATGGCCAAGTACAGCCATCATCGAGAAAGAAGAAGTGGCTCTCTCAATGGGGGCAAGGGCTGCGAGAAAGCGAGCCCGAACAAGAATTGACAGCCATCGCCATCTACTGGAAGAGTCGTTCTTCTTGGAGGGGGCGGGGGCTGTGAGTGGCCAGCCCGAACGAACGAACAAGGTCCGAAAAGGTCCAGTAAGGGGCCAGAAGGGCGCAGCCAAGAGAGAGTGGGAGGGGGGGGGAGGGAGACAGAAATGAGCGGTGCGCAAGTCACGCCCGGGGGATCGAGGGCGGTCACGTGGGCCTCAAGGTCGCGGCCGAGACGCCGCCAACTGGCCAGGCGCGGCGGGCTCCCGCCACGCGGCGGCCTCACAGGGCCCCCGCTGGCGCGGCTGCGCCAGGTGGGCCGAGGTAATAATTCTCAGTTAGCGACTGAATCAGCAAAAACGACTCAATCAGCAAAAGCGACTTTGGTTCTGCTGCTCCTCTCGAGCGGAGTGCCTCCTTCCCCGCAGCGAGCTACTCTGACCTGATGTTGCTCACTCGCGGGTACTGAGTGTTGTCTTGTTTGGTAGTGTAGTCCTTCAGCACTCAGGATTCTTCTGTCCTTGTCCTTTTCTTTTGGGCTGGCCTCAGCCACCAGTCAATCTGGCCGCGCTTTTTCCAGCACCTTTTTCTTCGGCTTCAGACATTGTCCATTGTTTTTGGGCTGGCCTTGCCAGCCCTTTGTCTCTATGGGCGAGCACTTCTCGAATGAACAGAGTACAAGAAGAGGGGGGGGGAAGCCAGGCGAAGCCC
>WELB01000367.1:69806-80143 GCA_009602725.1 Spirogloea muscicola | reverse complement strand
AAACCCTAAACCCTAAACCCTAAACCCTAAACCCTAAACCCTGAACAGCTGATTTGCGGCTGCCTTCTTGGGCATACGAAGTATCTATTTTGTGTAGTACTTGCTCAGCTGTGGCTTTTAGCGCTTCCCGGTTTTGTCAAACTTCGTCCATTCTCTTCGGGCTGGCATTTCACAGCCCTCTTCAAATGAGTTTAGTTGGACTCTATCCGGTAGCAGAAGGGCTTCGTATCTGCCAGCTAGTATTCAGGCTTTGATCAGCGACTTTTATGAATTGACCCGTGGTCAGTGAGCTGGTCAATCTGCTTTTAGGTTATGTACGTGATGTGCTTGCTTTTGTACTTTGCCAGTTGGCCAGTTGGCTTTACTTGATACAAACAAAGGCCAACTGGCCAAGTACAAGTAGTTGTCCTTTAGATATGCTTAAAGTGTGAGCTGGCCAGAACAGCCCACACTTTACAGCCATGGCCTTACTTCTCTTTCTTGGTCTCTTTTGCCACTTGTCATTGTCCAATATTTTTCTGGCCATTTCAGAGGCCTTGGCTCAGTCGTTTGAGCTGGCCTCTCGCAGCCATTGCCTGTGATTATCCGACATGGAAAGCGCTTCTCTGCCCCTTCGGACCTTGTCAACTTTCGAATCGGGAGTTTACAGCCCTCGCCTCCCTTGGAGCCACTTTCATTCATTGCCTTACATTGGAAGAACTACTTCTACCCTTCCCGACCAAGTAGAAGCAATTTTGCCGAAGTAGCCTTTAGTTAGTAGTGTCCTGCTCTGCCGCGCTCCCAGAGCGCCAGCATGCCTGCGCCGCCTGTCGCCTCCGCTATCACCGCAGCCTCTGCCGCGCAGGCGCTGCTCGCACTGCGCTCCTTGCGCCGCTTCTCTACCGCCACCTGCCTGCCTGCGCCCTGCCGACTTTCCACGTGCGGCTTGCTGCCACTGCTCGGACGCCAGCGACACTCACATCACACTTGCAGCCGGTGAAGCCAGCTCGTCCCCAGCCCTTTCTAGTCATCCTGAAGCTGCACCTTCCGCACCTTCCGTCAGCAACAGTTTGCGGCTGCTGATATTAAAAGAAGGGGCTTTGAAATCCAGCCAGCTGCATACAGAGGGTATTCATAACTATATAGCGGAGCCACAGGCTGGGCGCTCTCAGTACCCCCGTGATGCAGCGTCCGCCTACCGGCCGTGTCGGCAGCTTGCTGACAGAGGTGGGTGGTGCTCTCCTTGCTGCCTGCGCAGGCCCATTGCAATGTCTGCTGCCAGCACCGCTGGAGGGCCCGCTGGCACCGCAGCTCCCCCCCCTGCTGATGACACGGTCGCTCCGGCCGCTCAAGCTGACGCTCCTGCAGGTGTGAACGCGTGGAGCCAATGGGGCTACCTCGTTGTCCCTGCCTTGTGATATACACCAGCGGCTGCAACAGATAGCTTGAGGAGCTGGCATCCCCGATCTCCGGCCACCTATGTGGGAGCTATGCGCTTGATCCTCAGCTTTGAGAGCCAACCTGTGAAAAGTTGCACTCATTCTGAGCACGAGTGAGGCGCAGACCTGGACCCAGCGCTGGTGGAAGGACTGGACATTCGAGTTGGCAAGGTCCTGAAGGTCAGCAGTTGTACCCTTGCTGAGGTCCAATCACTTGTTGGCGCTTTGTGCACGCCTTATCGCGCAGGCACTTACGCCTGCACCTGTAACGGCCTTTGATCGCATTGCTGATCATCTTCACAACATAAGATGCAGCTTATTTCTAAGAGTGTGAAGCAGAAAGCACCGGAAGCATCTGCTGAATATCCTATGATGGCCTGCAGGCATGGAAACATCCAGAGGCGGACAGCCTTTATGTGGAGGAAGTGGATGTGGGTGAAGAGAATGGACCTCGGACAATCTGCAGTGGCTTGGTGAACTTTGTGCCAGAGGAGCTACTTCAGGTCCTAACCATCACCTGATTTTTGTGGTAGACTTCAGGACAGCCCAGCGACACATGGCTGCAACTTCAGGTTGCAGCCCAGGGTTGCATGTCTGCACACCCCTGTGGCACATTCTTGGGCTGAAAGCTGCTGAATTGTCTCGAGGCAGGGAGCCTTGGTGCTGGTGCTGGCGAACTTGAAACCACGAAACATGCGAGGGGTGAAGTCCAATGGCATGCTGCTGTGCGCCTCGGATGCAGCACACGAAGTGGTTGAGCTTTTGGTGCCACCCCCAGGTGCCACGCCAGGGGAGCGCGTTTGGTTTGGCAATGAGGGGGACACGCAGTCGGAGGCAGCCACGCCAAACCAGGTGCACATGGCCTCCCACGTGCCACCTCCCTCTTGGATCAAGGTCATGCAGATAGGCAATCTGGAGCAAGTGCCTTGCACCTGTCTGAGCGTCCACCGGGTTGCACCTAGCAGGCGACTTGAGGTACTTGCGGTCCAGCCATGGCTGGGCCGCCATATTGTGGCTACGGAAGTCATTGGCTTTTCTCACGTCGTTGTGGGAGCTCATCTCTGTACTGCGGTTGGGTGGGTGTTTTGCCTCGCCCTTCTCGAGTGCTGCAGCTGGCTAAGAAGAAGATCTGGGAGGTGGTGCAACCTGTGCTGCGGACCTCCGAGGACAGGGTGGCCATGTTTCAGAACAGGCCAATGCGGGCTTCAGGAGGTGTTGTGACTTCGAGCACCCTGAAGGGCGCCAGCATCTCGTGAGAGGGCCCCTGAAATGCCTCGCGCGTGTGGGTCAGGAGTTTGCACCAGGGTGCAACCAAACATTGTGAGAGTGGGGGCTGACCGTAAGCTTGGCTTTCATGCTGGGCCATGATGTGCGCGGCAGAGAGGGGGCGCTGCCTGCTCCAAATTTATTTGGAAGTTCACATTTCAGGTCCCGGTGGCGAGGCGAAAGACGTGATGTGAGTGCAGGGCCACAGTGACCAAGTAAGCAGGCAAGCAAATAGTAAGATGCACGTCACGTACTGGGAAGCCGACCCGCTCGGTTGCCACAGGTTAGCACATGGAGATTGCTCAGAAATGCCCAGACACCGAACGCAGGCTCCAAGCCCTCCTGCCACCAACTAGGGCACGGCCAGCTTCCTGATGCAAAGTATGAGCTGCGTGGCTTCGGGCCTAAACCATTTAAGGCATCGGTTGGGCGCGCGGTTACCCAGCCAGTTGCACCAGGTGTAGCGAGGGAGGCAAGTCTCGCCAAGCTCCTTGGACTTTGCTCAAATATCCGGCAGCCTCCTCAACGCCCTGCGACACTTGTCGTCAAGTCAAGGGCAGCCACGAGCCCGAGGCCCCTCAGCCCGGCGCTTAGGCAAGGGGATGGAGTGTGTATTGAGTGATGGAGAGCCTGAGTGGCCTGAGTGCACAGGCAAGCGCATTGACAGGTGTACATCACTTGCTGCTAAGCTGACCCGTTTAATAACAACGAGTCAGCATGCACAGGTCGCCAACTAATGCCCAAATAAAGGGCGGACTTTGACAAGCTATTGTGCCACCAGCGAAGGCTTGACCAGCTTTCGGTGCGAAGCGTGAGCCTGAGCTCGCTGCAAAGTGGGTGACACACGCCGTTGCAAAAGTGACTAATAAGCTGCCGGCATGCACATCTGGGCTGCAAGCATATCCTCGCGTCGTGCATATCCTAGACTTGTGATGTTTTCAAGTAGATAAATGGACGCGCGTCTTGGACCGTGCCAGGAGGGCGCAGGCGGGACCACGTGGCGGATCAGTCGTTAGAGAGCCTTCTCCGAGAAGCTCCGCATTTGGTTGCCTTAGACCGGCTCACTCTTAGGTACGCCATGAAAACCGTGCCCTTGCGTGTGCAGGCGTCAATTTGAGCTGCTCAGAGGCTGTTGCTTACTACTACTTCAGCAACACTACTTTGCTGTAGGGTTGGGTTTACACATCGAGCATTAAGGGCAATTCTTGACCCCGTCCCGAAACATGGTTCTGTGCGTCTGGCTCGTCTGGCGACCTCTTTATTTCTGGAGCCAACAACTCCATCCTTCACGAGTTCTGATTTTGCACCATAACACCGGTGTCTACTCTGTGCCTTGATTTCTGCGCTGGTAAGTTTTCCAGAATAGGTTTGCTTGGTCCTGCCTGCCACGTAGGCCCTGACACGTCCACTCCCTGGATCTGCGCTCTGACACATCGCCGTGGCATGGCGATCGACGTCCTGTGGCACGCCAATGCCTCCGGCACATCCACAGGGGAGAGAGAAGTTGCGCGGTGCGCATGAAATTAAAGCGAGGCCAATTCAGGCCAATACATTGTTAGTCCATCCACAGGGGAGAAGAAGAGCGGCCAGATTGACTGGTGGCTGGGAAAGGACAGCCCAAAGGACTGGACAAGGTCTGAGGGAGCCTGAGTGCGAACGACTAGGACTAAGACATCAGACAGGGAACGCTCAGTAACCTCTAGTCACGAGATGCAAGTCTGAGTAGCTAGCTGGCGGAAAGACGTCGCCCTGACGGAAGCCGGAGGCCGCCGCCAAAGCTCGGCCTGCGCGCACGTGAACCGCGAAGGCAAGGGAACCGCTGCATCGAAATGGCCAAACAGAGAAAGCGCGGCCAGATTGACTGGTGGCTGGGAAAGGCCAGCCCAAAAGAATGGACAAGGTCTGAGGGAGCTTGAGTGCGATGGCCAAACGCATTCGGAAGACTTGAGCGAGGGACCCGGCGACGTTGAAGCCGGGCTGCTCGGCCTGCTGCCCGAGGCGGCGGGCCGCTGCACGCCGCGCCAGGCGGCGGAGCAAGTCGAGCGATTTCGTGCCAAAGAAGAAGAAAGTGCTCGCCCATTGAGAATAGGGGCTGGAACAACCAGCCCGAAAAAGAATGAACAGAGTACGAGAAGGGGGCCAGGGGAAGCGCTAAGTAACAGAAACAAAGCTGCTACGAGACACTCAGTAACCCCTGCTAAGCAGCCGCAGATCAGAGATGCTGGGGGGAGATGCCAAAGGCTCCGCGCTCGTCGACTGCCAGTGGAACAAATTCGTCTCCCACCGGGTGGTCCGAGTGCTTCCGTTCCTTTTCGCCCGCCGCTTGGCCGACTGCGTAGCCCGCCTCCTCCGACGAGCGTTTTGCGCTGCTGGAAACAAAGCAGTCAGTTGTGACGACGTCTGCGATGAGCCGAGGCCCCCCGCCGAGCGCGCTGGCGACGCGGTCGGCGCGCCGGGTGTGGATGCGGCCATCCGCCCCAGCGGTCGGAGGCATGACGCTGGTGTTCTCGAGCGCCAGCGCATAACCGGCCTCGACAAAGATGCCAAACACGGGGAGAGAGGTGCGCATGAAATGGGAGGGACGCCAATGCACGCCAGAAGCGAGGGCCAAGAGAAGAAAGTGCTCGCCCATTGAGAATAGGGGCTGGAACAACCAGCCCGAAAAAGAATGAACAGAGTACGAGAAGGGGGCCAGGGGAAGCGCTAAGTAACAGAAACAAAGCTGCTACGAGACACTCAGTAACCCCTGCTAAGCAGCCGCAGATCAGAGATGCTGGGCTCCTGGAAGTGGGTCCCCTGGCCAGAGCCAGAGGCAGCAGGGAGGGCTCTGCCGGCACGAAGGTGCAGCGCCCGGGCCATGGACCTCTGCAGCGAGACGGCCAGGAGAAGGGGGCTACAGGGAAGCGAAGGCGTGTGGATGCCAGACCTTGTCCATGCCTTTGGGCTGGCCTTGCTCAGTCAGCCACCAGTCAATCTGGCCGCGCTTCCTTCCCGATGCCGGAGAACGAAGGGGAGGGGATGATTCCGTGTGAAAGGAAACGAAAGGAGTCCAGATGGCCGAGGGGGCCGGCGCCACGGCGGACGGGCCCGGCGCGCCGCGTGGCGCGGCAGGCCCAGGCGGCCGCAGCTGGCGTGTTTTTTTTTTTTTTTTTTTTTNCGCCGCCCCGGTCCGAACCCCCCCCCCCGCCTGCATGCCCTTCCCGGCGCCCGCAGGCCGCCTCCTGCCGGCCTCCCCGGCCCTCACTCGCGCCGCCGCTGCTCCACTCGCTGCTGCAGCGCAGGGCCGCTATGTCGTCCAACGCCCACTTCCCCGCCAGGGAAGCTCGGACGCAGGAGCAGCCCGGGCTGGAGCACGAGATGGAAATGAAGCCGAGCGTCGTGAAGCGCCACTACCAGCCCGCCAACAAGCTCAAGGTCTGGGGCCGCCTCTCCACCCTCATCTCCGATGCAGCACCTGGGCGGGGGGATTGGGGACCACGCCGGAGCGCTTTTCGCCCACGACGTGGGCCCTCCAGCTTCCAGCCGTATCAGCTGCAGGCAGTACTTGCTCGCCGCTCCTGAGGCACTCGAGTGCGCCCCTGTCTCTGACCAGGGGAAGATTGCTCTCATCACTGGAGGGGACTCTGGGATCGGGAGGTCTGTCGCGTACCACTTCTCTCTTGAGGGAGCGACCGTCGCCTTCACGTACGTTGACAAAGAAGAGAAGGACGCAGAGGAGACGATGGAGATGCTCAAGGAGTCCAAGCACGAGGATGCCCGTGATCCCATCAAGATCTGCGTGGACTTGGCATACGACGAGAACTGCAAGCAGGTCCGTGCTTTCACTTGCCCTCGAATGTCCGCCGTTCCTTGGGACATCTGTTTAGTCCCCCCCCTAGAACCTCTTCATCAGGGCACACGAGCATCTGTTCCTCATAACATGTGGAACTAATCCGATTAACTTGAGCCTTCATGCTCTCTTGCTGGGGGCATGCCAAGTGTCAAAACTCTCTGGCAGCCCCCTGCATGCAGCAAGGTCTGGTTAGAAGGTGCACTCTACAGTGACAAAGCGATGTGCTCTGACACGTTCCGCCCCTGTGGAGCTGAAGGTCATCGACAAGGTGGTGGAGGCCTATGGTAGAGTCGACTGCCTCTGCAATATTGCAGGGGAGCAGCACACTAAGGCAAGCATTGAGGAAATACTGCCGGAGCAGCTTGAGCGCCTCTTCCGCGTCAACCTCTTTTCCATGTTCTACCTCGTCAGGTACCAAGTTCCACTCAAGGCCCACACCATTTGCCGTCAGCTCGGAGTTGTAACACTAGCAGGCTTGGGTACTGTCGATTGCAATGTATTTAGACTCCCCAGCAGCTGGTATTCGTGCTCTGACTCAAGCACCATGGCTTTCTACTCTGGTCTGGAAAACCTTTGCAGGCATGCACTTCCGCACATGGGGGAGGGATCAACGATCATCAACACCACTTCAATCAATGCTTACAAGGGGAATGCGACCCTCCTGGACTACACTGCCTCTAAGGGTGCCATTGTAGCATTCACAAGGGGTCTTTCTCAGCAACTCATCGAGCGAGGCATTCGAGTGAATGGTACAGCACATGTTGAAGTCTCACTTACTAAAGCCACACATAATCTTGTGCACGAAGAGACTGCTAGGAAAGACTGCACCACTTTCCCTGCACACTGTTTTGCAGAAGCATATCCGAGCTCATTCTCAGTTTCAGTATCCTATATTCAGTGAGCAACACCGACGACCTTCTGCGCAGGTGTAGCTCCTGGACCAGTCTGGACTCCTCTTATCCCATCCACGTTCCCTGAGGAGAAGACAGAGAAGTTCGGTGGTCAGGTGCCCATGAAACGTGCCGGGCAGCCGGACGAGATAGCCCCTTCGTACGTGTTCCTGGCTTCAGATGACTCATCGTACTACGCTGGCCAGGTCCTTCACCCAAATGGTACGTCAACAGGACATCCGAGATTAGGTTCTGTGAGATCCAAAAGAGCTTGCTCAATACTGTTCCGAGTGGTATACGCTGCAAGGAAGCAGCCGGCCTTGCACATTCTGATGTTGAGGGTGATAGTCTTCAGCTTCTCTGTGTGCAGGTGGCGTGGTTGTTAACGCCTAAGAGTACCTTTTGCCAAGAATGAGCTGTCTTAGACAGTACGTCTCAGATCGAGCCGACATAGACAATTTTTTGCAACAGAACTGCGCAAGATTGTCATGCCGCAATTGAGAGTGCCAGAAGTCTGTGCATTTGCGCACTAGCATAGAGCACATCCTGAAGTTGATCAGCCTGCCTTTGTGAGAAGGTTGTGCCAGGTTAGGAATGGACCAGCTCATTTGCTGCACAAGGCCACCACTGAAACAAGAAAGCCTGTAGTTGATGTTGCTGCAGAGAGATGTTTTCAAGTGAGCATCAGCCTCTACGCCAATGCAGCGGTTTAGCTGCATCTAGCTGACCAACCACAATAGGCTAGCCGACTTCAACTTCGCCCGATTCTGCGGGTTCCAACTAGACTGCTTCCTTCCAGCGGGTTTCCACTATCACAACCCAAGAAGCTTCCAACAACGCTTCTGCAATGTATTTTCATCAAAGCTTAACGGTGTAATCGGATAGCTCGCTGGTTCTGTCTTACGTCCTTCCTTTCTTTATGGTAAGATAGACCTCCATTCAAGAGGGTAGGAGACGAAAATGAGGCCTATCATCTGTATTTCGAGATAGGTGTGAAGGAGACTTGCGTGCCAGACTGCCTTTTGCTCTTGAGTATGAAGGCATTTACTGACTGCCACTGACAGCTTGGAGTTTCTGTCTCTGGCTCTGGGCTTGTGTTTGAAAGTGTCTTAGTCGTCTGTGTCCATGTCCAAATTATGTAAACAAGGCGACTACATGGCATATCATTTCAAAGCATGTAACAGCTTATGCTTTAAAGATTATTTGTAGCAGTCATCGATTACAGCCGTTGTTGAACAGAGAAGGAAGCCTTCTATGCTTCCAATGTATTTTGACTGTATGTATGTCAAACTCGTCTCCTTGATTAGATCCAAGGACCTTTGTAGCAGTTCACCTCCTTTGACTGAAAGTCTTATTAATAATGGCTTGGCGGAAAAAGCACACACAATTAAATAAAGATCAAGAGTTGGTCAAGCATCCTTTTTAACTCTCTCTACCTCGTAGTGGAACGGTTAAAACCGTGTGCAGCTGATGACTGGGTTCGTAAGATACATTCTTGACGATTCAGGCTGATCTCCTCGTGGCAGCCTTTGTCAACATATGAGCGACTCTTAAACTATTACATCAATGTTCGCTGCACTTGTCACGACTTGCAGAAGCTGCCTTATTGCAAAACTAATGCATCTCATCACTTGCCAACTTGAAAAAGCCCTTTCTTTGGGCAGGCCTACACTTCCTCTTCATGTAAGCTCATAAAAAGTGTCTAAGCCTCAAACTCAACCTTCGGCGAATAGTTCCACCAGCGGATCGTCTGTCCGCTGGCTAAGGTATTGCACATAGGCAATGCCACAGACACTGAGCTAGTAAGCAGCTAGGTCTACATATCGTAGTCTCTAATTTGTTTTGCCACATGCCGACCCTTCATTATCATAGCAGTAGGTCAGTGGCTGCCCATGCAGGGCGCTCGAAACATTTGCTGTGGTAATCCGCTAGGGGCCTGCTTCGCATTTCCCAGCAAGCTTGACTTGCTGTCGCTGACTAGAGCCTATTGAGCCTTCTTAAGCCGCTCGCCTTGGTGGTTGAGACTCCTAGTGGCACCTCTTGGCCAGCTCTTGTGCACACATAGTTGTGCACATAATTTATCAATTGCTTCTGTGAAGGGGGCAATGGCTGTAAGCGGCGAGCCCGAGAGTTGACTGCGCCCCACAAGAGGGAATGGCGTCAGCAGCCAGTCGCAAGAAAGTGGTTAGCAGGGGTGGAGGAGGGCAAGCAATAATGCTGGGGCAGGCTGGGAGCCGCGCAGGATGATTAGTGATCAGATCTCCAAGGAAGCGACATCTACTTGGTCACAAGCCGTCACGCAAAGAGGAGAGAGAGAGAGAGANGAGAGAGAGAGAGAGAGAGAGAGAGAGAGAGAGAGAGAGAGAGAGAGAGAGAGAGAGAGAGAGAGAGAGAGAGAGAGAGAGAGAGAGAGAGAGAGAGAGAGAGAGAGAGAGAGAGAGAGAGAGAGAGAGAGAGAGAGAGAGAGAGAGAGAGAGAGAGAGAGAGAGAGAGAGAGAGAGAGAGAGAGAGAGAGAGAGAGCCCATGGTGCACACGAAATGAAAGGAGGCCGAGCTCAGAGCCACTAATCGACGTCTGTAACACCTTATCTTGAAAGAGTGTGCAAACAATGGGTCTCCTTTCAACTCCGTGGATCGGCAGGTTATTGCCGAGGAGCTAAGGCAGTACTTTCCCACCCTCCTCCCTCACTTCCGCTGCATGTATGGCTCGCCATCTGCATTGTTGTGGGGGGCAGGGACTTCTTTGGCTGTTCTGCAGTCAAAGACGGGGACACGCCAAGGTGATCCAATGGGTGGTTTCCTCTTCGCTCTGGCGCATCACCGTGCTTTGCGCAACACGGCGAGCGCTCACCCTGGCGTTCTCCTCCCGAGCTATGCGGATGATACCACGCTCCTCGGCCCCCCAGAGGAGGTGCTGCGAGCTTTCGGCAC
>WELB01000367.1:48250-60236 GCA_009602725.1 Spirogloea muscicola | reverse complement strand
GGCTTTCGTGGCGGCGCTCCAGCTCCCCAAGTTAGCTTGTCAGATTTGTTTGTGCTCACCCGTGGGTACTAATGTCATCTTAGGTACCTTAGATTAGGTCTCCGTATTATGTAGCATTGTTTAGTCTGCACTCGACTCTGCCTGAACAATGTATTGGCTTGAATTGGCCTCCCTTTCAATTCATGCGCCCCGCGTGCCTTCTCTCTCTTTCGAAGAGCTCACTTTCCCAACATCGATGCCAGGCGCCGGTTGATGACAGCAGACAGGCTGAAGCGGGTTCTAGAGATCACGGGCGAGCTATACGATGTAGACGGGCTAACTGGGGGCCAGAGCACCGCCACGGCAAACGGTAGCCCCGGCTTAGGGACGTATCGGCGAAAAGAAAGAGAGAAGGCGTGCGGTGCGCATGAAATGAAAGGGGGAGGCCCATTCAAGCACATACACTCTCCAGGCAGGCAGAAAGAAGAAAGAAGAAGCAGCTCTCGTTCCAGAGGAAGAGGGGCAATGGCTGTGCGAGGGCCAGCCTCAAACGAAGAGAAGACGTTTTGTGGAGAGGGCGGTGGCTGTGAGAGGCCAGCCCAGGAAAAAGAATGAATTCATACGAAGAGGCCAGAGAAAGCGCTTGAGCACACCGAGAATCAAGGCACGAAACACTCAGTAATCCCTGTTGAGCAGCCGATGGTCGGAGAACCTAGTCTCCGGGTAGAAGAAAGCGCGGCCAGATTGACTGGTGGCCGGGAAAGGCCAGCCCAAAGCAGAAAGCGGCCAAAGGAATGGACAAGGTCTGAAGGAGCCGGAATGCGAAGAAGGGTAACAGCTATTTATTTAAAAAAAAAGGTTGAGTGTGGGATCGAGGACTTCAAAGGCCAAAGACTCCGACTGCAGCTGGCAGGAGCTGATCGCAGTGGCCGTAGTCGACGTAATGGCGCAACTTTCTTTGTTCTGCACTGCCCACTGCGTGACCAGCGGTGTGCGTCGATGTTGGACCTTCATAGCGGCTTGAAAGGGTTGCCAACCCGAAAAGCCAGCCCGAAAAGCATTGATGAGCGAAATTTGTTCATTCTTCTGGGCTGGCCAATCACAGCCATCGCCCCCTCCTGGAAGAGTCTTTCCCATCTCTTCATCAACGTGCAGGGCGTGCTCTAAGTCAGGCCTCCGGCTTTCGTGGCGGCGCTCCAGCTCCCCAAGTTAGCTTGTCAGATTTGTTTGTGCTCACCCGTGGGTACTAATGTCATCTTAGGTACCTTAGATTAGGTCTCCGTATTATGTAGCATTGTTTAGTCTGCACTCGACTCTGCCTGAACAATGTGTTGGCTTGAATTGGCCTCCCTTTCAATTCATGCGCCCCGCGCGCCTTCTCTCTTCTCGTCGCACTTAAGAGAAAGCGCGGCCAGATTGACTGGTGGCTGGGAAAGGCCAGCCCAGAGGAAAATGGACAAGGTTTGAGGGAGCCTAAGTGCGAACGAGTAGGACTAAGACATCAGCCAGGGAACGCTCAGTAACCTCGAGTCTGGAGATGCAAGTCTGAGTAGCTAGCTGGCGGAAAGACGTCGCCCTGACGGAAGCCGGAGGCCGCCGCCAAAGCTCGGCCTGCACGCAAGTGAACCGCGAAGGCAAGGGACCGCTGCATCGAGACGAGGGACCCGGCGACGTTGAAGCAGTAACAGTCCCCTGGCCAGGGCAAGGCCAAAAGCAAGGGACATGCAAATGAAAGCGCGAGAAGGGACGTGGGGTGTGGCGCCCACAGCGGCCGCTGGGGTGAGGAGGCCGAGGGGCGGGGACGGGGGTTGGGAGACCGTCGGGGCCGTCGAGGTCATTGAGCGCCTCTTGCTGACGTCTTTAGGTGCAGGGCGCGCTCTAAGTCAGGCCTCCGGCTTTCGTGGCGGCGCTCTAGCTCCCCAAGTTAGCTTTTCAGATTTGTTTGTGCTCACCCGTAGGTACTGATGTCACCTTATGCACCTTAGTTTCGGTCTCCGGTTTAAGTAGCCCTGTTTAGTTTGCCCTAGACTCTGCCTGAACAACATATCGGCTTGAATTGACCTCCATTTCACTTCATGCGCCCCGCGCGCCTTCTCTCTCTTTAGGACTAGTATTTTGTACATCCATTGGGCTGGCCTCTCACAGCCACTGCCTTGAATAGGAAGAGCTGTTGTCGGGCGGTGGTGGCCGAGGGCGGAGCTGGGTGATGCGGCACCCGTGCTCGAGGCGGCTCGCGCGGCGGCCTGCTGACGGGGAAGCCGCACCTCTGGGTGCGCACCACACGACGTCGTGGCTTGGGACCGGGCAGGCGGGGGGCGACAAACCGCCGGCGGCTGGTGGCCAAGGGAAGTCGCGAGGTGCGCTGGGGACAGGAGCGGCGTAAGGCGCCCGCCGCTGAGGCGAGGGCGGGTGCCACGGCAGAGGCAGTGAGTGCATGGGCATGGGGATGGCGGCGGCGGGGAGTGGGCGTGGCCCCGCCTGGGCGGTGCGGGCGCCTCTCAGCGGTCGCCCGGCACCACTCACCGTTGGGGCCTTGGGGGGGGGGGAGGAGGGAAGGCGTGGGGGGCGGGCCAGCGGCCAGTGGCGAGCGGCCGGGTGGGTGACGGGGCCCGGACGGCCGCGGAGGCGTGGGGGCCGCAGAAGTGGGCCTTTCTTTGGCAGGCGAGCCTGGCGCCCGCCATCGCCGCCAGCGCCCTCGCCTTTGCCGCACCCCCCTGCCCGCCTCCGCCGTTGCCAGGCGCCTNCCCCCCGCCCCCTCGCTCGCCAGCCACCACGACCGCCCCCTCCCCACCCGGCTGTCTCCTGCACTGCCTTGTGCCCGGAGCATGGCTGCTGTCATGCAGGAGCCATTGCCTGCTGCCGCGACTTCCGTGCCAGCCTCCCTGCCTGCACCCGGGCCGTCGTCCGAGATTCTCGCGCGAGCCTGGTTCAGCACCACGGCACAGGCCTGCAAGCGCCTGGGCGCGGTGCTCGGCGAGCTCAGCGTCATGTTTCAGGGCATTGCCGGTAACCCCTCAACTGACCCTGCTCCTCGGCCACCTGGCTCATGCCTGGCCGGCCGCACTCCCCGCTGGCCGGCCGGGGACCCTGTCTGCTCCCCCGCTTTGGCGCTTCTCATGGCCCCGGCGGCTCTGTTTCCGCGGCAGAGAAGGGCAAGCCAGGGAGGAAGAGGCGGTCAGACCACGGGGAGCCGCGGCCCAAGCGGCCGCCCACGGCCTACTCCAAATACGTCGGCGAGCGCGTCAAGGTCCTGAAGCCACTCCACCCCGGGCTCAGCGCCAAGGAGGTCTTCAGCATGGCGGCCAAGGACTGGCAGAAGGGCAAGCTGGAGAATGGCCACATCGCAGCTTCGTCTGTAGACATGCCCGTGCTCGCAACTCCACTGGACGGCAAACCTGTCGAGCTGGCTGCTATAATCGTGGAGGATGCGAAGCCAGGCGCTGACAAGGCCGACGAGGAAGTGGCCAAGAGGAAGCTAAAGAAAAAGGACAAATTGGCAAAAGCTGCAGGTGAAGGGGCTGGCTTGTTGGCTGTCGCAGCACCCCTTCCCTTGACAGGGGCAGGCGAAGGAGCAGAGAAAGTGGAGAAGAAGAAGAGGAAGAGCAAGGTGAGCTGGTCGGCACAAGCTCCTGTATTGTTGATTGTGCAAAGGTTGACCAAGTAGTTGAGCAGGCAGCCTGATGCTTCTACTCGTCTGCTGTTTTTATCGCGTTGTCAGGAGGAGAAAGCTGCTGCACTAGATGCCACCAATGCCACCAAGAAGAAGTTGAAGAAGCCAGCGGCTTGACCGCATCTTCGCACCGCGCAGGTCGGCTGAAAGGCCTGGCAACGATGCATAGCTGGCAGCGAGAGGCGTGCAGCTGGCCTGAAACCTTGCTGTGTCTTTAGACTCTTCAGCTTCATCGGCTGGTGTCAGTGACTTTGTTCGCCTGCTATTGGTCGGGCTTTGTGCAGCTTTCTGAGGCACTGCTTCTGAGATGCGGCGCAAGATGTCTTGGGCCAAGTGATGATAAGGAGGTGGCAGTGTACTAGCACCGTGCACTTCAGACCACTAGTCTGGATCTCGGCAGAGGTTGAGACACTCCTTGATTGCGCCTAATAAGGTGGTTACTTGAGACTGGTGAAAACGTCTTAGCAGCCATGTAGGGAAGCGAAGCATGCAACTTTTGCACAAAGAGAGGGGTGGGGCAGCGGGCACCAAGGGCGAGGATGTGGTTCAAGAATGGTGGAGAGCCAGTTGAGGAGGGAGGAGGTCCAGCTGCCGGGTTCATTTCGAACAAGCTCTGGGCACCCGTTACAGTCAGCCTACTGCTAATCGGACTCGAAATGATCCGTGCTACTCGTCCTGCTCTGCCCTTACTCTTGGGCTTCCTCCTCAAGCATAAAGTTTTCCAGTTTAAGCACATCTGTCTCACTGCCCACCACCCCTCTGGAAAGGAGACGCTCTTCCAGGAGGCGATGGCTGTGAAAGGCCGGCCCAATTAGGTTGGACAAAGTCAAGAGATCCTGTGAAGGAGCAAAAATAGATTGATCCTCTTGCGGAGCTTCAGAAGCAGTGGGGGCGGCAGTCAGTCAGAAAGAAGTGGCTCACCATAAGTGGGCACGGGCTGTGAACAGCTAGTCCGTAAGAGAAGAAGAAGAAAGTGCTCGCCCATTGAGAATAGGGGCTGGAACAACCAGCCCGAAAAAGAATGAACAGAGTACGAGAAGGGGGCCAGGGGAAGCGCTAAGTAACAGAAACAAAGCTGCTACGAGACACTCAGTAACCCCTGCTAAGCAGCCGCAGATCAGAGATGCTGGGCTCCTGGAAGTGGGTCCCCTGGCCAGAGCCAGAGGCAGCAGCGAGGGCTCTGCCGGCACGAAGGTGCAGCGCGCGGGCCATGGACCTCTGCAGCGAGACGGCCAGGCGCATTCGATACATTTGCGCCAGCGACCCGGCTGCAGAAAAGTCAACCGGCTCCCCATGGAAGCGCCGGGCGATGGTGTGGCGGGCGAGCTGGGTGAGCAGCTCGAGCCACCGAGCGCCCAGCGCCCCATGTGTAAGAGAAGGGCCTTCGGGAGGCTGGGCCGAGGCGTGGTGCGGGCGGTGAGTCCCGGTCTTTGATGAAAGAAAGTAAGCTTCTCACAAGAAGTAAGCTCGTTCAGAGAGTGAAGGCACGCAGAGTGCATGAAAATGAAATGGAGGCCAATTAAAGCCAATACATTGTTCAGGCAGAACCTAGTGCAAAGTAAACAAGGCTACCTAAAACGGAGCCCTATGTTTAGGTGTCTAAGATAGGAGGGTGACATTAGTATCCGAAGTCAGTTCAAAGGGTTCGGAAAAGGCGCCAGCCACGGCCGCCGCTCTCGCCTCAGCCCCCGTGGACCATCACCAGCATCGGCGCCCGCTGCCCCTCGTCGCGCCGTTGCCCAGATCGGCCCAGTCCCCGCTAACGACCCCGCTAACGAACATGTGAGCTCCATCTAGGGCGGGGGAGAAGGCGCGGTGAGCGCTTGAAGTATAAGGGAGGCCAATTCAAGCCGTGAAGGGGGGGCGGGCTGTTTGCTGTGAATGGTCAGCCCAGCTACCAGGAAGGTGCTCGCCCATTGAGAAGAGGGGCTGGCAAAGCCAACCCAAAAAGAATGGACAATGTTCAAAGCCAAAGAAAGAGGTGCTGAAAAAGGACAACACTACAAAGTGCAAGATGGTGCAGAGGGAAAAGAAAAATAGACCAGCCGGTCCTACCAGGGGATCCGCTTCGTGGTCACTGCCTCGCGTGCGAGCCCAGTTCTTCCGGCGCGCGCGTGCAAGAAGACTAGCTGCGCGTGCAAGGCCGCCCAGCCAGTCCTCCAGGGCTTGTCCGCACCTTCGGCCCCTCGGCCTTTTCCACAGACCTTGTCCATTTCTTTGGGCTGGCCTTTCCATTTGGGCCCCTTCGAACCTAGTCAACTCCTCCGGCTTCCGTCGGGGCGACGTCTTTCCGCCAGCTAGCTTCTCGGACCTGCATCTCCTGTCTAGAGGTTACTGAGCGTTCCATGGCTGATGTCTTAGTCCTAGTCGTTCGCACTCAGGCTCCCTCAGACTTTGTCCATTCTTTTGGGCTGGCCTTTCCCAGCCACCAGTCAATCTGGCCGCGCTTCCTTCCCAGCTTTCGGGCTGGCTTATCACAGCCCTTGCCCCCAGTGGGAGAGCCACTTTCTTCTTCAAAGAAGAAAGTGCTCGCCCATTGAGAATAGGGGCTGGAACAACCAGCCCGAAAAAGAATGAACAGAGTACGAGAAGGGGGCCAGGGGAAGCGCTAAGTAACAGAAACAAAGCTGCTACGAGACACTCAGTAACCCCTGCTAAGCAGCCGCAGATCAGAGATGCTGGGCTCCTGGAAGTGGGTCCCCTGGCCAGAGCCAGAGGCAGCAGCGAGGGCTCTGCCGGCACGAAGGTGCAGCGCCCGGGCCATGGACCTCTGCAGCGAGACGGCCAGGCGCATTCGATACACTTGCGCCAGCGACCCGGCTGCAGGGAAGTCAACCGGCTCCCCATGGAAGCGCCGGGCGATGGTGTGGCGGGCGAGCTGGGTGAGCAGCTCGAGCCACCGAGCGCCCAGCGCCCCATGTGTGTCGATGGCCAACGGGAAGAACTCGTCTTCCCGCGGATGATCCGCGTACTTCAGCTCTTTGGCCCGAGCAGCGCAGGCGACCGCATACCCAGCCGTGGTGGCACATTTGGCTGGGTGTGAGCGGTCATAGGCATCAGTAGTCACCACGTCCAGGAGAAGACGTGGCCCGCCGGCCTGTCGGGTGGCCACCAGGTCTACACGCCTGGCATGGAGACCGTCGGCCCTGTGCTGGATTGGCATGATTCCGGAGTGCTCTGCTGCCACGGAGAAACCAGCCTCCAACAGGATGCCATGCATTACGTCGCGGAGGCGGTCGTGGGCCGCTGTCCGCTCTCCGCCGTGGGAACAGCGCAGAACATGAGCAGCCAGCTCTCCAGGCTCGGTCCCGCGCTCGCCACACTCACATTGACGCACACCCTGGAGACATGGCGGCAGTAGGCCCAGGAGCCGGTGGACGGCACTTCGGAATACCTCTTCAAAGCCCTCGCTCCCTGTTTGGATGAGCCTACTCGTCTGACAGGTTCTGGCTGGCGTTTACAGCCGGTGTTTTGATATTAGCAGCCGCAGTCCCCGGCAGCCAAGTCGCCTGGACCCGCCCGCAAGCCGCCTTCCGTCGTCGCCACATCACAATCGCACATCAGCGCAGCCCTCCTCGTCTGCCTCCTTTCTGGCTGGCTTTCACAGCCGCTCTTTTGATATCAGCAGCCGCATTGTTTTTCTCCGGGCGCCCCAGGCCCGGACTGTCAATCACAGCCTCTGCTCCGCTGTTCTCGCCCCAAGCGCGAGCCGGGGCCCACAGCAGCGCGCCCTGGCAGCCCGCCGCTGGGGGGGGGCCGCGCTCCCCCCACCCCCCGTGCTGTTGCTCGTGCTCGCCTGCCCCGGCACCCGGGCTCCCAGCCCACCCGCTCCTCGCAGCCCCGAGCTGCTGCCGAGTCGGCTGCTTCCTCTATGGCAATCGGCCTACCGGCCGTTGCCTCGGAGTAGACTGGCTGCCCAGCCCTCCGTGTGGCGGAGCTCAGGGCGGCTCTGCTACTGCCTCTCTCGGCACAGGCTGTAGTGCAGCCATGAGCCTGCCAGGGGTAGCGGAGGGTGGCGGTGCAATGCCGTGGGAAATCGACATGTCCAGAGTGACCTGCACGAGGCTCATTGCCTCGGGTGCGTCACCACCACCTCTTGAGGAGGTGGCTGAGGAGGCGGCCGGGTGGTCAATGTGAAGCACTCTAGGCGATTGGTGTGTGCAGCTCAAGCCCGGAAGCGTGTACCTGAGGGCCAGTGTCCTGTGTTGCTGTCATATGCTGCAGGGGCCTTTGGATCAGTGTACCAAGGCGCCTGGGAGGGGAGGGACGTGGCAGTGAAAGTGATGAATGTGCCGGAGAATGTGACGAGGAAGCACTTGGAGGGCCTGCAGAGCAGCTTCAAGCAGGAGGTCATTGTCTGGCATGAGTTGGTGCATCCCAACATTGTGCAGGTAGAGACATCTGAGAAGCGCTCTGCACCTCCACCGCGTTCTTGAGGTTGGCAAACTGCACGTACTGGTAGTGGCAGCATCTTGCCAGCATCGCCGAGGAGCCAAAATATGTCCTGGGAGACAAACAATGAACTCATAGTCAACTGATGGCAATCTTGGGGCAGTCCAGTTCTACGGAGCCTCCATGGAGGGGAGCCGCCTAACTGGCCCTGCAGAGGACTTTCCAGGAAAGAGTCCCAGTGTGGAGCTCTGGGCCATAGTCACAGAGTTTTGCAGTGGGGGCACACTCAAGAGCTACCTTATGAAGACCAGGCACGTACCTTTGAGACGAGTGCTCGGTTTCGCTCTTGACATTGCCCGGGGCATGGAGTAAGTTCCAGCCTCGCCACTTGCTTGCACTTCTCCTTCCAGGTTGTGATGCAAGCTTCCGCTCTGCTTCCAGCATTTACAAGCTTCAAGTATGTGCCCTGGAAGCTACTTGGCTCACTGTTCTCTGATTGCTTCGCTTGTATCAGATACTTGCACTCGCAGAAGTTGGTGCATAGAGACCTCAAGTCAGACAACATCCTCCTCAGTGGGGAGCAAAGGTTGAAGATTGCAGACTTTGGTGTTGCGCGCTTGGAGGCTCACAACCCAGCAGACATGACCTGCGAGACCGGGACAGTTCGCTGGATGGCACCTGAGGCAAGCTGGCTGCTAGACCTGCGACTGTTGCATTCTGTTAGTCATACTCGTGTGTGTGACAATGAGAGTGCATCTCAGAGCAGATTCATGCTGCTGCTTAGGTCATGGCGCCTCTCACCTGAAGCCGCCTTGAAACTTCCAGCACTAGAAAATGAAGCATGAACTTTTTGTCGCTGCTCAATGGTCATGGCGCCTCTCACTTGGAATGGTTTCAACCTTCTGCAGATCATTGACGGCAGGCCTTATGACCGGAAGGTTGACATTTACAGCTTTGGCATTGTCCTGTGGGAAATATACACTTGCGAGCATCCATTCCAAATGCTCAGCTTTGTTCAGCTCGCATATGCGATAGTTAATAAGGTAAGCAGAAGTTGGGTCGTCTTCCACTCTTCCACTGGGCAGCAGCTGTCTTTGTGCATCACTCATGCAACAATCTGCAAGGGTGCAGGGAATGAGGCCAGAGGTCCCTAAGAGCTGCCCCAGCGTATTAGCCGACCTCATGAGGCGTTGCTGGGATGCCTGCGCCGAGCGCAGACCAGAGTTTGCAGAAGTGGTAGAGTCATTGGAAGCTATGCTAGGACCTGACGGCATTGTGTCCAGGCTGGATCCACCTCTATGCCGATGTATCCTCATCTGAATATTCACCACTACTAGAGAGGAGCTAGGTAGTTGCTAAAGTAAGGACATATTCTTCATGAATAGTGTGCTCTTGACACATACAGCAGCTTCAGTAGCAGGTGTCGAGTTCTAGCAAGCAAAGAGCTCGCTCTTGTAGCGACTTGCCATGCAATGGCTGGTCTGTCAGGCGTCATATACTAACATTGATGGCTGGCAATTACATTGATGGCTTACTAACTGCCAGCCATCTATGACTTACAATAAGACTATTGACTTTCAATAAGATCAAGGCAACACATGCTCCACCACCAGCAGAAGACAAAACGCGTGGGCCACTGCCTGACGAAATGATCAGTAGAGGCAGTTAGCCTGTGACACAGAAGGTGAAGTCCATGAGTCACACAATCTGAATGTACTCAGGCATAGCAAAAGTGTGCACGACATTGTGGAGCCAACACCCAAGTCGATGTGTCTGGGGGGCAGAACCAGATCATCAAAGTGCAACCACGAGAAGAAATGACTGGCACTGTAGGCACGGAGAGATCTTACGGAGATATAAAGCATGAATAGTGATTGTGGAGTCGCAGATGGCATTGTGAAACTTGTGTGCAGTGCAAGGGCATTGCAACCAAACACACATTGGCAAGCTGCAGTGTACAGTATGATGTCTTGCAGGAGAGCTGGCAAGAGTATCTGGTCAACGACGATAAATCAGAGAACCTGCAAATCAAATGCAGAACGACCAGCTGCAATTTGCGTCATCCAGATCGTGCAGGGTGCAACTGATTCAGGGGAATACTGCAGATGCAATGGTTGCCAAGTTGCGCCTCAATCGCAAGTGCCAGAGGGTCAGAAGAGCCGGAGACGGGCTCAGTCAGAGGCTGCGACCTCCTGAATAACAAGGGGTAGGCCCGCCTCATGGAGTATCACATGGTGGCGAGGCATCAATCGCACAACCAAGAACGGGCGAACTGAGGTAGTGTTCGCCCCAAGCCGGTTGAATGAGTGGATCATGTGGTGCTGACCAGGTGAGGGAGATGGTTAGCCATGCAAGGCCTTGAGGAGGGGAAAGAGAAACGGAGGACACAAGTGACCCCTTTCTTTCTTAAGCATTGGACCCCCTCAAATCGCCGAATGGTGCCCTTGCTGCAATGCTTACATCGTGGGCCAGTGGCCAGTGGCCCAGTAGGCCTGCCTACGACTTGTACCCTGTGAGAGTGAAGCCCCGGCCAACGATCTCGCCCACGCAGAACCACGCATACACCTCAGCCACGAAGAGCGCGCCGACGCCGATCTCCGAGAGCGGGAGCTCCCCGCGGTTGGCAAACTTGTGCTTGAGCACGTCCACCTCCTCCCACAAGTGGTCCACCCGCCGGGGCAGGCTGTGGGGGCAGACGGCCGAGGCCGATCAGGGGAGGGCCTGCGGCAGCAGCGTGGAAGGAACACGCAAGCCGTGGCGAGGATGCCGTGGGGGGGGGACCGGCCTGGGGGAGCGCAGGCAGAGCGAGGCAGCAGCTCGGCGCGGCGGAGTGGGGGGGTGGAGGAGGGCCGGTGGTGCCGCGGCCGCCATGAGTTGGGTGGCTGAAGCGACAGCCTCGCTCGTCCTCAGGCCGTCGCTGCCCGTGAAGATAGGAGGCGCTTGGTAGGGGAGGACGCGCTCGGCTCCCGCTGGGGTAGAGGAGGCCGGGGTGCCCGACGCCGCCGCCGCGGGGCTTGAAGCGTCGGGAGGAGCAGCTGCCGCTGGCGCAGGCACGGGGAACTGCTGCCCTGCCGAGGGTGACCAGGGGAACTCGGCAGCGGCGAGGCACCCGGAAGGGGGGGGCAGGGTCTGGCGCGGCCTTGAGCGTGGCGCCCGAAGAAGCCCCGGGGCCTGGCGTGGCCATGAGCTCGTCGGCGCCAGCTCGCCAGCCGGCGGCAGCGGGGGGCGAAACGACCGCATCCGCGGCGGCGCGGCGGCGGCGGCGGCAAGCGCAAAGTGGAAGAGCTGTTGCTTAGCTTATTAGTCAGGGAAGGAATGCGGCTGCTGATATTGAAGAATCGGCTGTAAACTGCCAACCAGATGCATGTAGGTGTTCATGACGGAGCCAACGGCTAGGCAGACAGGGCGCCCTCAGTACCCCCGTGTCAGCAGTAGGAAGTCGGATGAGCTGAGAGGAGGAAGAGCAACCCCGCTGCCCAAACCAGAGGTTGCTGCAAGGGCGCGACCAGCCCGGCGATGCAAAGCAATCGCCTGGGACCGCTGTAGGCACATAGGTTCACGCATTGGGTAGCAGGACACAAGACCCAAAGGCGCCGAGCCACCGGGAAGGGCTGCACCCTGTTCCCGGCGCCGCTGGTCAGCTTGAGAGGCCAGGTGAGGAGGGGGTGCGGGGGAGCTGGGCGCTAGCGGAGGGCGGTGTGGAGGGGGGGGGGGCCAGCAGGGCCTTGGGCCTCCGGCGTGGATTCCGCGCGGGCAGCGGATCTGTGCTGGTCGCGCGAACCCTCCGGCCATTCGCAGAGCTGTCCCAATGGCCGTGTGCGCGGAAGTGCTGAGGCCCAAAGAATCCACGACCGAGCAATCTGCCGGAGGCGGCCCAGCCCCGCGCGCCATGGCGGCCGTCTTCGCCGGCGACAGCGGCGGAGGCGGCGGCGGCGGCGGCGGCGG
>WELB01000367.1:22116-33005 GCA_009602725.1 Spirogloea muscicola | reverse complement strand
GAGGCGGTCGTGGGCCGCTGTCCGCTCTCCGCCGTGGGAACAGCGCAGAACATGAGCAGCCAGCTCTCCAGGCTCGGTCCCGCGCTCGCCACACTCACATTGACGCACACCCTGGAGACATGGCGGCAGTAGGCCCAGGAGCCGGTGGACGGCACTTCGGAATACCTCGTCCGGGAGGGTGAGGGCGTCGTAGAGGGGGAGGGCCTGGAGCCACGCCGCAGCCCCCGGGGAAGAGGCCGAGTGGAGTCTCGCGCGCCCGCGCAAGTCGGGCTCGGGGAGCTGGAGCACGGCGGTGGTGTAGGAAGCGCGGCCAGATTGACTGGTGGCTGGGAAAGGCCAGCCCAAAAGAATGGACAAAGTCTGAGCTCCCCATGGAAGCGACGGGCGATGGCGTGGCAGGCGAGCTGGGTGAGTAACTCGAGCCACCGAGCGCCCAAAGCCCCATGCGTGTCAATTGCCAGCTAAACAAGGCTACACAAACTACACAATACGGAGACCTGAGCAGAGGTGCCTAAGGTGACATCAGTACCGATGGGTGAGCACAAACAAATCCGACAAGCTAACTTGGGAAGCTGGAGCGCCGCCACGAAAGCCGGAGGCCTGACTGAGAGCGCGCCCTGCACGTTGATGAAGAGGCATGCTGGAGTTGCCGGGAAAGACGTGAGGGTGACACGAGCCATATCTCCCACCCGCCCCGCTTTCCACTTTCCACTTGGCTGCCTCGGCTGGCTTGCACCGCCGCTTCTCCCCACCCAAGCCATCAGCCATGGCGCCGTCTCCCGGGCCGGCGGTCACCGCCGCGCTGACGGCGGCCCTGGCGGGCCTGCTCCTGGCGCTGCGGGTCCCCGCCGCTGTCCCGCCGCCCGACCTGCTCTTCTTCAACGCCACCTTCTGGACGGCCGACCCGGCGGCGCCACTGGCTGCCGCCCTGGCCGTGCGCGCCGGCCGCATTCAGGCGCTGGGCTCTCGCGCCGCCCTGGCTGTACGCTCCCCGTCCCGCGCGGCCACTCAGCCTGCCGCGCGAGCCCCCTGCCACCCCCCGTCACCACCTTGCCCTCTGCAATGCATCCTGCAGGCTCTGGCGGGCCTGCAGACGCGCAAGGTGGACCTGCAAGGTGGCTTCGTCGCCCCGGGCTTCGTCGATGCGCACCTGCACTTCCTTGGCGGCGGTCTCGAGGTACACGCCAGCAGCATAGCACTGTCAGCTCAAGCCAACCCAAGCAAGCCTGTCTCCTACGCTACGGATCAATTGCACAGCCAATGTCTACAGGACGTAGCACATATCTGACGCAGTCCGCTGCCAGCATTGAGCACAACGACACTTTATTGCCGGTCTACTCCTCAGCAAGCAACCTCACTTGAGTTTGCTTGCTGGAGTGCGTTGCTCTTCCTAGAGTGGCCCTCTGAAGAGCAGTAGCAAGGTTTGCATGCCAGTGCCAGCGCGTAAAGCTCTTGGAAGATGCTGTCAGACATTGCCCCGCTGCAACTAGTTGCAGCTAGTCAAGCTGGACCTCCGGAAAGTTGGCGGTCGTGATGCATTGGCAGCAGTCATCTCTGCTGCTGCAGTTGGTAAGGAATCTCATCCTGGTCACCTTTCAATGCGATCGGTGGCCCACAATGCTGGTGCAGGCTACTCAACTATCTCTTCAGCAACTCCTACCTTGAGTACAGAGAGCAGAGGCGCTGAGTGCACGTGTTGGAGGCCCATGTGGAAGTTGAGCTGTCCTCTGTGTAATGATGTTGTGACACTGAGGGCAGGAGGGCCGGTGCTTGCAGATGTGGACAGCGGTGCATGGATTCAAGGCTGGGGCTGGAACCATGACTTCTGGGGTGCCCTGCCATCTGCCTCTTGGATTGACCACGTTTCTCCCAACAACCCTGTGAGTGAGTGGCTTTGCTACTTCCCATCGTTATGTCTAATGACTGGACTCCTCTGGTAGTCCTGCCCAGTGCCAAGCAAGCTCAGCATGCAGCAAGTCTGAGGACGTCCGGGACCAGTGATTGCAGGTATGGCTTACACGGATTGACGGCCATATGGGCTTGGCAAACAAGGTTGCATTGGAGAGAGCCAACATCGGCATGATATCACCAGATCCACCCGGGGGGACAATTGTCAGGGATTTGGCTGGATGTGAGACCTTCTTGCCGCGTACATTTGTGCACCTCTCCTGTGGTACTCGCTTTTGGGCTTCGTCCTCTAAATTACTCTCACTCGCTTACATGCGTGCTGTGGGACCTGCATGCACACGAACGCAGCTCCAAGTGGGCTGCTGCAAGAAACAGCAATGCAGCTGGTGACCAGGAAACTTCCAGTCACCTCTCTGGCGGATCGGAGGGCAGCTTTAGCACGTGCTTGCAAGCATGCGCTCTCCCATGGGGTCACTGCCATCCATGATTTCGGCAACTTCTTGCCGGGCTCTGCTCCCAATGCTCCATGGGACGATCTGAATGGTGGGTCCATTGTCGGTGTAGAATATTTGCCAGTGCTAATCTGTGTTCTGCAATGCTTCACAAACTTTTTGAATTAGCAGCAGTTATCCAAAATTATCATGTGAGCAAACTTGTCAGATCTGTTGGCTAAGGAGCAGCCTGGTAAGATGCTGGACAGTAGCGCTATGTTCAAGGCCGAGGTGACAATGTTTTTGCCACTGGCAGAGGTCTATCTTCATGGAGACATGACTGGAGACCTTCTTGTTCGAGCATATGTCTTTGTTCCCCTCGAATCCTGGCCACGCCTAGCGGTACGTCATCTTATCAAAGTTGTCAAGGTGTGCATCAGCTACTGCATCGCGGTGTTCCTTCACTGCTCCATCATTGTCATGCTTCAACCTCTGCATTGCAATATCTGCAAGATGTGCAAATCGGCATGATGAGGACGGAAGTGCTGTGACATGCAGTCACGGGTCGCTGAGAGAGGCTTCTGGGCCAGTGATCATCTCCATTGGGGTGGAGTCAAGGCCTTTGCAGATGGTTCAGTTGGTTCACACACAGCACTGTTTCACGAGGTCACTCAGCAACAGCTTCTCCCATGTTCCGAACGAGATGAGTACAAGCAATACATAGTCGATAGAGAAAAAGATACAGCTTCAAAGGTTGCACTGGCAATTTGCCAAGAGACATGGGGCTCTGATCGATGGACTCAGAATCTGGGTGCAGCCTTACTTGGATGTGGAAGATACAGCAGGCCTTGAGGTTGCAACCAAGGAGTGGCTGCTTGAGCATGCCTTGGAAGCAGATAAGGCCACTCTGCAGGTGACACCAGTAATTTGCATGAAGACAGTCCTGCTGTTACCAATAGTTCTTGGTTTTAGATGATTTCTTGAGTTTCCTGACTTTCTCAAGGAATGCCTGTGCACTGATTTTACCTCCTGCTGCCAACGACAGGTAGCAATCCATGCCATTGGGGATAAGGCAGTTGACAACGTTCTTGACGTGTACAACGAGGTGTCTACAGTCAACGGTGCGAGAGACCGCCGGCTGAGAGTGAGATGCAGCAACTGATTTCAAAATTTGAATAGGCCCGAGCGACAGGTCTAGGTCAGAGGTCATCTTTGTTGGTGGAATTTGTTCATTGGTGGTTTTGTATCATCAGCATTGACCATATTGTATATTGGAGACTCGTGGGACATCGATTCTGCTCTTTACCATGTTGAGATTGGTGCAATCCGTGCCATGCTGGGTGCTCTTGAAAGTTACCTGCCCAACATTTGCGAAGGTCAAAGCATCATCACATGCCTTTGGCAGAGAGCGCCCTAACAGTCCTCTCTGGACATTGGCTTGTTTGTAAAAGGTAGAGCATGCACAGCACCTATCTTCTAAGGCAGCACCTCGCTTTGGAGCACTGAAAGCAATTGCATCCATGCAGGTGAGCCCTTGTCCTTTCTGTACCACATCAGCAATGTGCTTGGCGCAGGTTTCATTCATCTACTGATTTCCACGTTCATGAGGCCATTAGATGACTTGCTACTTGCAGCTCCAGCACCTTGTGGATGATGCGCCCCTACTGACTGCCAAGCTGGGACACGAGCGGGCCTATGGTGGCTCTTATATAATCAAGTCTCTCCTAGGCTCTGGTTCCAACATCGCCTTAGGGTCCGATTGGACTGTAAGTTGTCCCTGGGCGTTGCTGCACACCAATCGATGTGGCAAATCCTGTCTTGACCTGGGTTATCAGGCCTGTCATGTGACCTCATCTGGTGCATGCATGCTGCAGGTTGCACCGTTGGAGCCACTCGAGGGCATACGTGCTGCTGCAAATCGTATACCCAAGAACAGCCAGCAAACCTTCAACCCCCTTGAGATCCTGAGTGTGCACGAGGCTCTACTGGGGTACAAATTCAAAGCACTTTCTTGCTGGCATGCATAATTGACGTCCTGCTGACCCCTTGTATATTTCTGTGGAAAGTTCGATGCACTGGCACCCCTAACCATGATGTCATCAGCATGCCCGTCATGTGGTCATTACCTTTGTGATGGCAGCTCACACAAACTAGCTGGGCATTGCTACTTCATTCTGCCTCCTGTTGTACTTCACAGCACTTCAACCATTAGCTCCTCGCCCAGGTACACAAACTCAGCAGCGTTTGCAGCATTTGCGGAGCACCAGTATGGACAATTGGCTCCTGGATTATATGCAGATTTCGTGGTTCTCTCTGAAATAGTGCAATATCCCAATGGCTCCCTAGATGCCAACGGCGCTAGGGTTGTGCAGACATACGTGGGCGGCGATTGCCGACATGGGTGTTAGATAGTGAACAGGCTGCCTGCTTCCTCCCTAGGTACACGTTAGGGTGAGGTGCCAATGAGATCTGGAGCTACACATGTCTGCCCTTTAGACAATGAGGAAATGACGCCCTCAGCAATGCTACACCGTAGCGGAACGACTATTGAAAAGTTGCACTAGGAACCTAATTACAAGGCACAATATGTATATTCACATTCTCACAATACAATAAACTCATTTGTATCATGCCTGAACAAGATGCCTGAACAAGTGCGCTCAGTAATTTGTAGGTCGCTGCTCTCTCTGAGATACTAAGCGGCGGAAGGACGCGTCTACTGCAGAACTGAAGCCTATGTTGGTCTTCTCTACTGCCTTCTCCCGTTCTGCTTGATATGCAGAGGGATCCTCAACATCTAGCCTCTTGTGATGGACTTCTTGCAATATGTGATGATCCATTGGAAACAGTCTTTGGCGCAAGGCAGTGTAGGCAAAGAACGGCAATAAGCAAATGCCTGGAATGAGGGCTGTGATGAGCCAATAGAGTGGGGAATCAACCAACACCTCAGTGAAGATCTTGTATGCAGTGGTGTCGAACGAAGGCCCAATATAGCCGTACACCACCATGAACAGGTACCAAAATGCTATAGATCCCCAGATAAAAAGATGGTGAATCCATGTGAGGTAACTGCACGATGCACCACATGCCCCGTCAAGCAGCTCAATACTCCTACAACCCTTTCTGTCTGGCTGTTGAGCACCCTTTCTTATGACTGACAAAGAGAAAGTGAACCATGTTCGCGAGGCCCAGATGCAATACATCGATTTACCTTGAGATCAAGAAAATCTGGATGTTGACGGTCCACACACAAGTTGTGTACATGGTTGCCCCCAGGCCCTGCAACTCTGCGATTCTGCCACTGTGCTGCATGGATCCGTAAGAGAATGCCCACAAAGTTAACCAAAAAGTGATGACAGAGCAGTAAAAGCCGTTGAGCAGCCAGAAAGTGATACGCCGCCAGTTGAATAGCAAGTTTCTGGGCCCTTGCTGGTAAACCGAAGGAAACTGCAGCACAATGAGAGAACATGCATATCAACAACCCAATCGCTCATAAGGTGGCAGTGCACCAGAGCAGGCGGAACAGCTTGCACTCTCATGTCTTGCTGGCGATGACAGGCAACTCCAAGAGGGCTTGGCACTTACAGCAATCACGGTCTTTGCAGAGACATCTTGGTCTAAAATACCCAAAGCTATCACAGGTAGTGAGGTGAAGAAGACGTTGTAGCAGGCAGCATAGTAGTCATTATACAAAAGCTCGCCAGAAAAGGCCGTGTAAGCATTGTAGTAGAAGAGTGTCATCCCAAATGTTATGTTCTTGTAGAAGAAGTAAGTCACCATAAGAGCGATGCGCTTATAGCACCAATGTCCGTGCACAAGTAGTAACCTCTCAAGAAAGGCAAATTGTCCTATAGCAAAGTCACTTGCCATGACAGCCTGGTTCGATAGGGTTCAGAAAAGGGTTGGTGTCAGACCAGCACACTCACACTTGTAGTATTGTGCACTCACAGACCCATGAGCCATGTTGCAGCTCCAAGAACCTACTTGGGAGGTAGGACTTCAACCATCCAACAGGCAAGGAGGAGGCCAGCATCTACAGCCCTAAATCTGATCAGCATCCATGCAAAGAGTGCAATGCTTATCGCATATGCAGCTCGCCAAGAGGATTCTTGCCTGCATGCCCTCAACCCCACTTATGCCCACACCTATGTCAGCTTCTTGTATCATGCCCACGTCATTTGCGCCATCACCAATGCCCAGGGTAACTTTACCGGTCCCTTCTTTGACGAGGCTTGTGACCTGGCTCAGAATATAGCACGGCCAAGGGTGATAAGAGAAATGCACCCATTGTCACACGAACTGCTATGCATATTGCGAGGCATTTGTCAAACAAAACCATGATTGGGCAAGTAGAGTGATACTACTAGCTGTTGCATTGAGCAGAGCAGGCCCAAGGTAAACGGACCAGAGCTTTCTGCTTGGGGGAAACTCGACAGCAGATCACTGAAGCGCAGCTGGTAGCCAGGTCTAATAAGCTGTGCTTGATGTCATTGTGTAGAGCATATGTCAAGGACTTGCCATCTATAATCAGTGCAAAGACCTGCCCAGGGTCTGTGCACTCGAGAACACGTCGCTGGCCAGCGTGTAACTGGGCGGACACACTTTGAAAACAGATCTGCGCATAGGCTGCTGGAGCGGCTCAGCCAACCTGACATTCAATTAGTCAACTCCGGCTCTGAGCGGCCTTGAAGAGAGATGCGGAGAAGCTTCACTAAGGCGCCTGGGACATGACACGGCGATGCTGACCTGCTGGAGTGTCTCCTTGTCTTCCGCATCTTCTGCGGCCTTGATGTCAGGATGATCAAGGCTTATGACGATCTGTTCCATCCCTTGCCGCAGAAGGCTGCAGGCATAGCCAATGTTGATGGCCGTTTCAAGCTTATCTCCAGTAAGTACCCAAAGCTTCAGGCCTGCCCTCGCCAGCCGGTCAATCGTCTCAGGGACCTGTGCACAGAGGGGATGTCAAGAGCTCATGCAAAGCCTCACTCACCAGTGTTGGTACACACGAGCAAACATGCTTGCTTCCATCAACCTCCCTGACCTGCCAATTGAAGCCCTCCATAACAGCCAATGGAGTGGCAGCCATTGAGACACACCAACTAGAAGGGGTCCTGAGACTGAGAGCATCGATTTCCTACCCCCTTCTGCAGCTTGTCTTCCACTGCAGTAGCACCGACCAGGTAGAGCCCTTGCTCAATCCTTTCGGACGTTGCATCGAGTTGAGCTTCACGGTCAGCCCCAAGACTGGTCTTGGCCGCGAGGAAGTCCTTGTTCCACACTGCATACTGCTCATCGGTGAGTGGAGCAAAAGCGATGGCCAGAGTGCGGAGGCCTGCCTCGCCATAGCGCTTCAGGTGCTCCTTGGTTGCTTCCAGGTACTGTAGACCATTCCGTGCCAATCGCTCAAATATGACACTGTCACATGAGAGATGCCCAGCAATGTGCTTGAGAAAGCAGCACTTCATGTCACAAGTGCATTTGCAAAGGGAGAAAGAAGCTGAACTGCACGACTTTGTGGAGTTTACAAGAGGGTGAACCACCGTGTGAACTCACTGCCAGACATTACCTGTCGGCTCCCTTGCACATGATCATAAGGTGACCATCAGGGTCTCTCACAACGACTGACATGCGCTTCCGAGTGCTGTTGAACTCGAGGAGATTCAGAAGTTGATACTCCCTGAGCAATCAAGCACTTGTCAGACCATCTGACCCTCATAGTGAGTGCATGTGGTAGACGATGCCACAACCTTCATGTGCTGAAGGCGTTCCCATGCCAGGTCCACAAAGCGTAAGTTTGGGTGGGTCATTGAGCAGCTGCCAACACGTTGGTTGCAATCACGCAGTCGTACTACTGAGCTGCAGATTGAGAACCTGTGGCCAACTACATGCAGGCAAAGAGTACCTCTCGATTGTCGCTCTACCATCTTGAGAAGGCTCCCGAACGACAACACTCGATTGCGTGCGGCGGATAAACTCAAATCCAACCTCGCGTGCAGCAATAACAAAGGCCGCCTCATCCGGTGACTCAGCCTCGTACTTGATCTGGCCATCTTCCTCCTCCGGAATCGCAGTGTGGCACACTGCCAAGATGCGCCAGAACTGCCTCACAACCTCTGCGTTTGGCTCCCCAATCCATGCTCCCTACAAGCGAGCAGGTCAGGCAGTACACAACATGCGTCAATGAAATCTAAGTGGACAACCTCTCCCTGCATATGCACTTGCAAGCTAGGCAGCCTGACCGGCTCTGCAGTGGCAGATGTTCCCAACTAGCAGTTAAGCCGTCTTGCTCGTTGCAAGAAAGACAATACTGTCCTCCTTTGGAGTAAGCGTTCAAGCAGAGGCGGCGCCACAGCCTACTTGGCAAGGCCCCAGAAGAAGGACGGCAGATATAGACCCAAAACCTCACATTTCTTAGCCTGTTGTCCTTGAGATTGTAGCCCTTCACGTGCGGCTTTGTCGCCATCTCATATACACCGTTCCCTGAGCTGCTGTGCTTGCCATTCTGGCCGTTGACTATTCCGTCAGCCTGCACCGGCGGCTCATCCTCATCCGGGTCAAAGTCGGGCAGCGTGGACAATGGGACGCCCATCCTCTTGGCGCTGGCCCTTTCCACCTCGGTAATGCCGCGCCCGTAGGATGTGCCGGCAATGCTGCACTTGAGAAACTCCATCTGATTGCACGTCAGGGTGCCGGTCTTGTCGGAGAGGATGGTGTCGACCTGGCCCAGCTCCTCATTCAAGTTGCTGGTGCGTGCCTTGGCCGGGCGGTCAGTCTCTGGCCAGTACATCTGGAGGTCCTGGCTGATGAAGTAAGCCTGCAGCACCTTGACGATCTCGATTGAAACGTAGAGCGAGATCGGAATGAGATACCCGTACAGCAGGAGCGCAGTGAGCAGCTGCAGGAGCGCAGCAAGGAATGGCTGCCCTGGATCATAGTAGACATTGGCATCAGCCGGGCGGAGGTACCACCACTTCGGCGTCTCGTTGTTCAGGCGGATGCCGAACACAATGGAGCCAGCCAGTGAGATGGCGAGGAGCGTGGTGAAGAGGACGAAGATGATGGAGTCCATGCGGCGCTCGATGCGGCTGCGCTTGGAGGGTGCGGGTGTGGCGTTCTGCATGACCTTTGACTCGACGCCAGTGAAGATGGCAACACCATAAACGTGCCCAGTGTTGCGCAGCTTGGAGTCGCGAAGCAGGATCTGTTGCGGGCCAATTGCTGTAACCTCGTTCTGCCAATCCAGATTGCCCACAAACGTGTAGAGGTGCGGGTTGGGGTCCTCGCACTTGATGGTGCTGCGGAAGCCGCCAAACTCCTCAGCCTCATCCAGCACCAGCGTCTGCTCCAGCGCCTTCCGCAGCTTCAGGTTGGTCTCGCCGTCCAGGTTCATGGTTTCCACGTAGCAGACGCCGTCTGGGTAAGCTGAGGACAGCATCAGCAAGTCCGCAGGGAAGAACTCGTCTCTCTCCACACGCACTATGTCGCCCACCATGATCTCCTGCCACTGCTTCTCAGCGAACCTCCCCCCACCAGCGTGCACCGACACCTTCCGAGTGTTCACCTCCCGGTCCTGCGGCGGCAGGCAACCCTCCTCATCAAGTGTTAGGAACCCTCCATCCGCCGTACCAATCCAAGGCAATGTAGTCACAGCCGTCGGTGCTGAATGAGTGGGATGAGCGGGTGCCGATCCTCGTGCTCAGGAGCCATGAGACTGGCTGCCAGCTACCGAGCTGGCTGCGCACTACCACTGCAACGAGCACACGGGCCCACTGCTGACTCAAGCCCGACCAAGGGCAGAGCCGCCTGCAGTCACGAGGAAGCCTGAGCCCGCTAGCGACGACTCCTGATCGACAGTCATCAACGCTCTGCCACACTCTTTCACACCACAAGTGCACGGGCGTTGAGCTCTCGGACAGGCTTAGCCAAGGCTCAGCCCGCCTGCTGTTGCAGAGAGGAGAGCTGCGTGCCGGACGCGATGAGCGTGGGCTGGCGAAGGCTGGGCGGGAATGCGACCAAGAGCGGCTACGAGCCCGGCGGTCGGCCACGGAAGGAGAGGCAGAGCCAGAGGCGAGCGAGAGGCTGAGGGGTCTGGCACGCACGTCCGTGGGGGCTGGGCGGGCACCTGCTTGTAGCGCTGGAAGTCCTCGAAGGCCTCCTTGGCCATGGAGAAGCCGATGACGATGACGAGCGGCGCGATGAGAGAGCCGGCGGTGTAGGGCGAGAGGGGGGTGACGGAGAGGACGGCGGCGAGGAGGAAGTAGAGGTTGGCGACGCGGCGGAACTGCTCGAAGAGGGCCTTGGGGAAGAAGGACCAGAGGGAGTAGCGCGTGGTGGAGATGTCGTTGCGCGGGTACGCGCGCTCGCCCTCGGCGTGCAGCTGTGGCTCGTTGCAGTGCACGACGCGCGAGAACCCGGGCCCCGACACGGCGGCGGCAGCGCCATCGCGGCGCCCGTGCCCGCCGAAGAAGGTGTAGAGCTTGGAGACGCGCAGGCGGCCCTTGTTGCCGGGCCGCTTGGCCTTGGCCATGGGGGGGCCGCGGCGGGGGGGGG
>WELB01000367.1:0-12357 GCA_009602725.1 Spirogloea muscicola | reverse complement strand
CCCCCCCCTTCCCCGTGCCTCCCAGCGCAGCCAATGCTGCCCTCAGCTTCTGCGGTTGCAGAATTGAGCTCACCTCCGATCAGCGTTGGCCTGCTCGTACACAGAAAGCCCTTGCCGGCACAGCAGCGCCGCTGCTCCCAGCTGCCTTTTGGGTAGCAAGACCGTGGCTCTCGCAAAGCACAGCCATGTCGCGTCGTCCACTGAGAGCCGCGGTAATGGCAGCCTCACTGCTCTGACACTTGCCCGCGTTCTGTACTGGCATAGATTTGGCGTGCTGGCGCCGCTGGAGCCACGGCTGGCAAAGAAGCTCGTGGAGCCGCTCTCGGGCATCATGCGTAGCACGCCCGCCAAGTCGCTGCTGGTCGAGTGCATCGACGCCGTCGTGCCCGGCCTGACTCACCACGGGCTGCTGGTGCGCCTGAGCCTCGAAAAGCTGCAGGAGCTGGTAGCAGACGCCGACCCCAACCTCAAGTATCACGGCCTGAGGGGCATGTCCAGGCTCATGCGCTCCCACCCTGCCGCCGTGGCGGAGCTGCAGCCTGACATCATGACGTGCCTCGACCACGCCGATGCCACCATCAGGTCATGCGCTCTGGGACTTGTCACTGCCTTGGTCAACTGCAGCACCATGCGCAAGGCCGCGGACCTGCTGGTGCAGCGCATGCACACGACTGCAGACTCGTCCTTCCGCGACCAGCTGGCTGGTGCCGTGCTGGCGCTTCCCGGCCCTGACTATGACCGCCTCGTGGACGGGGACGGGGCCTGGTACATTGCCGTGCTCGTTGACATCGCGGCTGCCGAGGGCGCCAGCCATGGCAAGGAGGTGGCGCGGCAGCTGCTGGAGCTTGCTCAGCTTCCCAAGAAGGTGACAGCTCGAGATGTGGTCTCCGCACTCCCCCGGCTGCTCAACGATCCGCGGCTTCTCGGTGGTCCACCAGATTTTTTCACTGCACAGCACGCGCTGGGCACAGCTGCGTGGCTTGTTGGCGAGCACGCCCAGCTCCAGAGTGATGGCGACCTGCGGCAGGTCATGGAGGCAATGCTGCAGCCGCGCATACGACTCCTGCCAACCGAGGTGCAGGCGGTGTACGTTCAGGCGCTGCTCAAGGTTGTCCTTGTACTGGCTGTGCGGAGTTTGGCTGACACTTCAGAGAAGCACGGCAGGCACCATGTACCCGCTCAAGGCAGCTCGGGCAGGGCGAGCAGCAACTGTGCGCAAGTTGCAGAGCTACCCAGTCATAGTCAGGATGCATCAGACAGGAGGCCCACTGATGCCATGCGGCAGGCTGCGGAGCTGCTGAGTGGCCACCTAGTTGAGCTGGCCATGAGCTGCGACATGGAAGTGCAGGAGCGGGCAAACAACTTGGCAGTAGTCCTGGAGCTAGCGCAGAGCACGTCGGCTGAGGATGCTGCAGCCCTTCAGGAGCTGCAGGCAGTCATGGCCAGACCGCTTGGTTCACCTGCAAATCCTGCAGCACCTCCTGTTGAGATACCAAGCGGGTTGCTGCTCCTTGACAATTTGGACTCGCTGCTGCCACATGGACAGTCGCCGCTATCACACGGCCAGCCTCCAGGCAGCAGCACATCCTCCGTGAACGATGACAGCAGCGAAAGAGTATTTGACGGGGGGGCAGGCCCTATGCCAGCAGCGGCAGCAGGACCCCAAGATGATCTGGGGGCACAGTCCCGGGAGCTGCACGCAAAGCACCGGCAACGGCACAAGCTTTTCTATCTTCCGGTGGAGGTGGGCCCCATGGGGATGGAGGAGCTCAGAGCGGGTGACGGCAGCCCGGAAGGGGATGTGGAGCGAGTGAAGAAGAAGGGGCCTCGAGGTAAGAGGACGGCCAAAATTGAGGGGCCCAAGGAGGCGCTACTTTGGCAAGAACGCGCACAAACGCCCTGAGCTTGATGGTTGTGCTGGGCTTTTGAGGAGGAATATGATTGAGCTGCTGAGAAAGTGTTGTTGTCGAGTTCGACGGTCGGCATGGGGCCCACGTGGCCTTGCAGCTATCGGAAGGTCAACGATTATATTGCATGAGCCACATGATGGGCCAGATGTTGAGCCTTGAGGCCATGTGCAGGTGTCAGACCTTCCCCTCTGTAGCTTACCACCAACCTCCATTACCTAGTCTCAGACCTCCCATCCCACAACTTATGACCAAGCTGAAACTTTGCCCTCTTCATACCGCCCCACGTCCCGCCGGACCCCCTCCCCTCGTCCTCACATACTGGCAACAGGGCTTTTTGGGCTCTTCCAGATGGAGCGAGGGCTGTGAGAGGCCAGTCCAACAAGACGTAGCTTCTCAGAAGGAAGGAGCCACTCTTCAAATGGGGCCGAGGCTGTGAAAAGCCAGCCCACAAAAGAATGAACAAGAAGGAGAAGCAGCTCTTCCACTGGGGCCAAGGGCTGAGAAAAGCCAGAAATAGAACAGAAAGTAACAGCTCTTCCAGTGTAAGGCAGTGGCTGTCAGAGGCCAGCCCAAAGGAATGACAAGGTCTGAAAGGCCCGAAAGTGCAATAGAATGAAGAAGGTTCAGAAGGGCCGGAAAAGACAATGATAGCGCGGTGTGCATGACCATGGGACTGAAAGGGAGGCCGAGCGGAGCCACTGCACTGCTCATACAACAAGAAAGGCAAAAGTAGTGTAAAGACTGGGGCTTCATAAAGTGAAGCCTTAGGTGTCGAGGGGCTTAGGTACCAGCAAGGAAGGAGACGTATATTGTTCCAAAGACGAAATAGGAGTAAGCTCTTCCAAAGCTCTTCCAAAGCTCTGCTGAAGAGAGCAAGCGCGGCCACATTGACTGGTGGCTGGGAGAGGCCAGCCCAAAGGCATGGACCAAAGGGGGGTGAGGGCTTTGAAAGACTGGCCTGAAAATCCTGGACAAGGTCCGCAGGGGCCGGGAAGCATCAAGGGAAAAAGGAAAGCTGGATGCGATCTTCAGTACCCTCAGTGACAATAAGCTGCTCCTCAATCTGTTGCACCCGGCTTAAAAGAATGTATAGAGTGGAGTTGGGCCAAAGCTGCCAAAGTATGAAAACCAGCACATCTCTCGATGTAATAATTTGCTGCTACCCTGACCCGCTCAGTAATCACGGGCTAGCACGTCAAAAGAAGAAAGTGCTCGTCCATTGAGGATATGGGCTGGAAAAGCCAGCCCAAAAAAGAATGAATCGAGTACGAGAAGGGGGCCAGGGGAAGCGCTAAGAAGAACAAGCACACAAAGAGCACACAAAGCAGCTACGACTCACTCAGTAACCCCTGCTAAGCAGCCGCAGATCAGAGATGCTAGGCTCCTGGAAGTGGGTCCTCTGGCCAGAGCCAGAGGCAGCAGCGAGGGCTCTGCCAGCACGAAGGTGCAGCGCGCGGGCCATAGACCTCTGCAGCGAGACGGCCTGGCGTAAAGGTCGCTCATGCCCAGATACCAAGACACCTTTAAACTGATTACTGCAGAGGGCGAGGATTTGGGGTCCTGCCGGCAGAGATGAGCGTGACTAGGCCAATCACCACCATCCTCACACCAATGGAGGGCGAGATGGCGTGAAGTCTGGCCTGCTGGACACGTGGTGTTGACGGCGGCTTTCCTTGTGCTCGGCACGCACGTGCTTAGACAGGATCAGGGACACCTGACACAGCCTTGCAGCTCAGTACAGGGCTTTTGACTGCATGACGCTGGACGAGACTCTGAAGTGTGACTGTCTGCTGTGATCCCAACAAAAGAAGGAGAACAAAGAGCTGAAAGCTTCTCACAAAGCTCGAGGCAAGAGCCACCGGTCTGTGATGCTGGTCAGTGGAAGCGTCATTATTCCAAGCCAGAATTAGCAGTCAGTGCTCTACAAGCACACAAGTGCAGCATTGCAGCCTGGGCGTGCTACGGTGTTGAAGACACGTGCCTGGACCAAAGGGATTTGAGGGCGTCCATATTGGACATAGATTTCCATTCTTGGCTTGCGCAAGAACTTGAAGCGATGTTGAGTAGCGACAGCATCAGGTCATGGTGTGCATAGAAATATGGTCGCTATGTGAGGAGAAAGCAGAAAATCTGACAATACGACGCTATGGGACGTGTGCGCTCTCCACGAGAGCGCACACGTTGGCCTCGCTTTAATTTCATGCGCACCGCGCGCCTTGTCTCCACGAGAGCAAGGGGTCCGACCCTTGGGTGATCTCAGGTGATGTGGCAACGAAGGCTCATGAACTGTGCCATAGTACGCACCACGTGGCTAGTGGGTGCTAAGCACCGCCCACCAGCAGCTTCACACACATCCTTCTCCACTTCGGGGGAAGCTTTCCTCCGAGCTTTCTCTGGGCCCCTGTCCATTCATCTCCCTGGGCTGGCCTCTCACAGCCATCGCCCTCTGCTGCAAGCGTCTCGCTTCGTCTTCTCACACCTGACGGCGGCAAGTGTGGGCGAGAAGAAGCGGCTGGTGACACACGGCCAAGGACGTGCGTACAGAAGCGGACGCAGGACTGCGCCCTTTCGTACCAGGGGCCACGAGATGGAGCCAGGTGGAGCAGGCTGCGGCAGTGCAGCCACGTGCGCGAGCTAAGAAGGGACATTGTTGTGGAGGGGATTGGCAGCAGCATCACCTGGGCCCAGGAAGGCCGGGAGTGAGGAGCTGAGGAGTTGGAGGACGATTGCAAGAGCTGGTTGGGCGTGCTCAGCACCTCAGCTCTCCACTCTCAGGACTCGCAATGATGCCGCCCCTGCCTGCCGTGGTCATCGACGCAGGCTCCGGGTGCCTCCCCTCACCCTGCCTCCCTGCCACCGCACACTGGCGTGCGGCGTGCTGGCCAGCCTACCGCGGCCTGCTGCTTTTTAAAGGCCACAAATTGCAGCTGGGCGGAGCCCGACACGTCAAGCTTCAGCTGGCTGTCTTGTGGGCGTGCAGGTACACGAAGCTGGGCTTTGCTGGCAACCTGGAGCCGTCCTTCACTGTGCCCACCTGCATAGCCCTCAACCGAGCAGCTGCAGGCGCCTCTGGTGTGCAGCTCCAGTGCGGCGTGGCAGCCGACCTCGATTTTGCCATTGGGGACGCCGCCGCTGCGCTCTCGCACTCCGCTCTGCACGAAATCGTCAGCCCCATCCGTCATGGCCAGGTAAATGTTGCCCCAGGACAGCCATGTCGATCATGGCAGCCACTTGAAGTGGGCCAGGTCTGAGCACCAATGTGTCCACTAGAAAAGCGGCCCACACTTGTCACTCTCTGGATGGACAGAAAAGCCTGCTCAACCGCCGCTCCTAAGCAAACGCCAGTCTGCCTCAATCTTGGCAAGGTTGACAACTGGGACGCCATGGAGCGCTTCCTGCAGCATTGCATCTTCAACAACCTGCGCTGCAACCCAGAGGACCATTGCTTCCTTATGACCGAGTGTCCACTCACTCCACCTGAGCATCGCGACTACACTGCAGAGGTCATGTTTGAAACGTGCGAACCAACATCTCTGTATACAGCATTTTGTCTATTGTGATCTGACCCACTCTTAGCCATGCCTGCATTATCAGATGGTCAGACTCTCATTGCCTGACCAACCGATGCAATGTTGCAGCAGCACACAAGGCAATAATCCCCCTCTTCTACTGCTTTGACAAAGACAAAGAAATCTGAACAATTACTACACCAACCCTTTCTGTGTGTAGGTTCAATGTTCGAGGTCTACACATTGCTGACCAAGCAGTGCTTGCCCTGGCAGGCAATTACAGCACAGACCAGGTCCGTTGCTTCATAAGGTCTTCCCCATGTGCGAGGGATGAGTTTGAGAGCTGCAGTTGTGTATCTGGTCATTCCCTCTGTCCGTCCTTGTGGGCGAGCCTCTTGAAGGCAACTCCTTTCCACAAGAGCTCTTTCATCCTGCACCCTTGTCTGTGGCATAGACATCAGTCTCCGGCGTGGTGGTGGACTCTGGCGACGGAGTCACGCATGTGGTTCCTGTTGCAGAGGGATTTGTTGTAGAGTCTGCTATCAAGTCGTTCCCTATTGCAGGACGAGACCTGTCCTCTTTTCTTCAGCAGCTTCTGCGGGTACGCTACTTACTCACTCGACTCACGCTGTGAGGTTCTGTCACAAGTGCAGCTGTATGAAGCAAGTGAATGATATGCAATGATGGCTGGATTTCTGAAACCCTGTTTTGAATCAGAAACGAGGAGAGAGGCTGCTGGCAGATGAGCCGCTTGATGTCGCAAGACGTATCAAAGAGGCCCACTGCTACACCTGTTCAGACATTCAGAAAGTATGCTGCCTTTCTGAAACAAATTGAGCTAGACCGTGCTTGCATTACCTGACTGTCCTTATCTCTTGCGGGTTCACTGTTCAAAGCACGAGTAGCACAGATCGCACCTCTGCGCTTTGAGCAACTAAGCTCGATCTGACATTTCTTGAGCACAGGAGACCTCTAAGCATGAGAAGGAGCCTGAGAAGTACTTGAGAGAGTGGGTTGGAAGCAATCAAAGAACAGGGCAGCAGTACAGGGTGCGCGTTTGCCAGGAGAGATTTGTCATTCCAGAGGTACGTGCGTAATACACGCTGCTAAGTCAAGCGTGTCTGTGACCTTGTCGCCAACAAGGAGCACTATGTTGCCCCTTGGTTGTGTCAGCAGACAGCCAGGATAATTTTGTCAGACTCATGCAGGTGTACTTCTCCGCTGGCCTCTGTGGCAGCAACTTCCAGACGGCCTTGCCTGAGCTTATTGACAGCTGCATACAGCTGTCTCCAATAGACACGCGAAGGGCTCTGTATAAGGTGTGCAAGCTTTCCCATGCTGTATCATGAAGGTGTAGAGGTCCTTTGTGCTTCTTTGTTCATTAACCTCCACCATTACTTCATATTCAAGACTTTCTGGTTGGATCAATCAGAATATACTGCTCTCAGGAGGCTCCACTCTCTTCAAAGATTTTCCGCGGCGGCTGCAACGGGATTTGCGAAAGCTGGTGGACTCTCGTCTACAGTTAGCTGCTACCCAACATGCTCATTCCTTGGGGCAACAGGTTCTCACTGGCATTGTTACTCTTGCGTGGCCTTTCAAGGACTGCTGGGCTGTACGCATGCTTTCGGTATGGACATCTGCTCTATGCCATCAAGTGATTTTGAGGACTGATCGCGATGGTCTGGTTGAATACCTTGTGGGGCAGGACCTACCTGCTGTTGAGGTAAATGTTGTCAACCATTCCTTGAAACAGAATGCCGTCTGGTTTGGTGGCTCTGTGGTGGCCTCCTCCTCAACTTTTCAGCAAGTAGATTTCCTGGCTACACCTAGCACCAAACTGCTTAGCTGATCTTGGCAACATGACTGCTCTAAGTATCCCCTGTGACTAGCTCTGATTATGCGAATTGTGCGACTACTGTATTGTCAACAAAGTACTTGTGAGAAGATGGGTTGACTGTAATCACACTTCTGCACAACTGACAAACACAGCATTCCCTTGACTGCAGGCATGCCACACCAAGGCAGAGTACGATGAGTATGGTCCATCAGTCTGCCGCACCAAACCTGTCCAAAGGGCTGGCTCGTAACCCTGATGTTGTCCTCTGCATATTCTACTATATTTTTTATGAGTACACATCTGTATGGCATGTGACTTCCTGTGTGGCTGGAAGGGCTTCACTTTTGACTTTCTGTGTGGCTGGAAGGGCTTCACTTTGAGGCGGTTTAGCAGTGTACATGAAGAAGACAATGTAGTCTGAAGTAGCTACCATGATGCAGATGCACACCTGTTTAGGCAGATGAAGCTGCTAAGTAAAGCAGCACTTGTAGCTGTGCCTCTTGGACATCTTTGTGCATGGCACGTCCAGGCAGATGTTTCAACAGCAATGTCTTAGTAGACAAAGGGTCTGCAGGAGATCTGTAAGCTACACCTAAAGTGCCGGGGCATTGTCACTAAGCTTGATCCTAAGCAACGAGTTGCTAGCTATGGGCCTCAAAGGAAGTGGCCGCTGAAGCCCACCACGCCACTGTATGATACTCGATCCTCGAGGGCACCATAACCCTGTGCAGTAAGGGGGAGTGCAAATTGATCCATCAGGTATGAACTTAGTAAGACGAAAATTAGCAACTGATAAGCATCAATTCTGCAACCAAACACTAACAAGTTGCAAGACTGACCAGACATTGGCGTTACTCACCATGCACAGCTTCTGACAGTTGAGAGGAAGGGGAAAGGCCAGGCCGAGAAAGAAGCGTCTCTTTTAGTAGAGACTCTTCACTACCAGCCGCCTGTCCAGCGCTGGTTGGTGGGCTGCATCCCCCAGGAAATAGCCAAGTACTAGATGACAGAGCCACGCCTTCATAATCCTTAGCTGCTCTTGAAGAGCAATTCCTTCCCTCAATCCCTGAATGAGAAGGCCTCTCGACAAGCTCCTCCTGCACTGAGTGGCTACCAGCTATTTTGTCTAACTCTTCCTCCACTTTGACCTCTGCAAGCTGCAGCTGCCATCGCATTTGCCACTTGTGCTTCAAGCTCAGTACCTCTGAAGGCAACAGATGACTTGTTGACTCACTGTTGCGCTTGTCAATCTCCATCATCTCCTCAATGGCAGTTCCAATTCTTCTTCTGTGAGCCTGTCCTTCCTCGGTGTGCTTAAAGCCCTGCTGTCCTGCAGGCCGGCTTTCTGTACTGCACGCTCAGCAAGATGGCCAGAAGGGAGGCCAGACATTAGTTCCTCTTTCATTGTCAATATACAACGATGTCTCTCATTCACACTAAGTCCATGCAGAAACTCCTGAGTAAAAGCTACTGCTTCACTGAGAGAGGAATGGCATTGCAGCAGTAAAAGTAGAAGCTATGCTGCAGAGATTTTGCTTACAGCAATCCTCTTGCGCTGCTCGACTGCCTTGTCCCAGTTGTACTGGCAGCTGCCTCCAGCCCTGCTGATTCCTCTCGATGCTCGTCGATTTCTGGTTTGCCAGCCTTTTCTGCACGTCTCTTCAGGGCCTCATCAAGAAGCATCAGATCCTCCATAACTTGGATTGCAGGAGGGTGATCGTCTTGTCCGGTGTGCAACTTCACAGTCACACAGTTGGCTGAGTTGCCAAAATCAAAGGCTTGGCCGCTACTTATTCCAACAAGCATAGCCGCTACTTCCTCCTCCTCCTCCTCCTGTTTCCTGGATCTTCTCTTATCTTCAGATATTGGCATTTTGCTCACAGAGGAGTCATAGGAGTGCGCATCATGTAATGTGGCAAGTCCTAGTTGCTGCTGCGTCTGCAGTGCTATGCGATCTTGCGTGGCTGCAATTCTTGAAGCCCTCGATGTCCTCCGCTTGCGAGTGACTTCAAAATGGAAGGGCTGAAGCCCATCACATGATGGACTAGCCACAAGGAGCTTCCTGCTTCGCTCTTCACATGCCCTCTGGATTGCTTCCGATATTTGGATATCACATACCACGACCCTGCTTTGCACGGCAGTGGTGTGCCAAGCTGTAAGTGGATAGATGTGATCCATAAAATACAAGCTTGTATAGCAGCAGCTAGACAAATTAACGACTTGAGACGATTTGTATGTAAGGTCACTATCCAGACTGCAGACAATCAAGAGCACAACGCAGTAGGCAAAGTCACCTTTGATCATCAATCGTTTCAGCCTTGACTGCTACAACCTCCTTGCATGGTGTCGCCAGTTCAGCAGCATCTTTGTATTCCTACATTCAGGAGACTGAGGATAGTAAGCCATGTGACTCTTTGTAGACTATTTGCAAGCCTTCTGCACTTTCCACATGCAAAACGCAACCTGATTGGACAAGCTCAGAGATCAATTGAAGCTCACCTTCATAAGCTTTCTGGTGTAACACTTCAACTGACTTGCCATATCATACTGGACAGTTCCTGCTTTGTAGAATACCTGCTCAGGAATGACAATGACCAATAAGATGGTCAGACCTACAACAGCTGACGCCTCACTTTTGCTGGCATACACTATAGTACAATGCTGATTAGCCCAACAAAGCTACACATACTTGGAGTTGTTGCAACTAAGACTTCTGTATCAGAAGACAACACGGTGTTGATACAAAATTTCATTCATGTGAAGTATATGACACTAAGAGCGCACCATTGCATTCGTCATCATCAGAAGCAAATCCCTCTCCAGAGCTTTTAAACTATAGGTGGCATCGTCCTGCAAAACAACGGGCATGAGTCTTTGATGACAAGGTGGATACACCTACGTACAGAAACATCCTTGCCATCTTTCATCTGCAGGAGAAATGGGAACCATCCTAAGTCAGGTTCCTGTATTGAAGGGCAGTCAAGTCAGTACAGCCCCATGTGACCTACCTCGATTCGTCGACGGATTGAAGTCAAACAGCAAGGCTTCTGGATTTGGCCAACATAGTCACCCGGCAAAGCTGCAAGTCTGTCAAGTCATCAAAAATGTAATCAATCGTAAACCCTATTCGAAGAGAGTGCCAAATGCTCACTGTGTGCGTTACAGAAGCATCCTCATCCCGTCAACAACGCATGTCTGCATCCGACTACCTTGTCTCCAGTATCAGCCAACGAATAGATGTAACCTCAAGTTGCTCACTCCTGCCTGTACCTTCGGAATGGTCCAGCACAGTTGGCAGCAGCCACTGCTTTCCACAGATGTAGCAGTAGAGGACGCGGCCGATGTGCTCCACTACCTGCACTCTTTGGCCTGCTCGTGCCAAAAGCAAGTCAAGTCAACAAGCATAGACCAGAGTAGGATCGACATGCTTGGTTAAGACATGCTCAACCAAAGTGTCTTTGGTAGTCCACTGTGCACACCTTCACAACAGGCAAGGTTTCAAGAGGCTGCAGGGTGTCACCTGGCACAGGTGTCTGTCTTCTGCTTCTTGGCTTCAACTTCCACAGCATCCTGCTGTAGCATGTCCTGCCTAACAGAATTGTCTGATTTGTTGTCACGATGCTGTGTTGACACCCCCAATGGCAAGAGACCGCTAAGCTCCTCAAGTGGGGTCTGGTCTACCCCCTCATCCTCACTGATATGGAGGTTGAGGTTGGTGCTCTGCAGACGAGCGCCAATATCCCCTCTGTGCTGCCGTTTCTTTCCCTGAGACTGCACTTCCCCAAGTGCATGACCTGAATTGTTGACAACTTTACGAAGTAAGCAACACCCCTTCAAGTTGCTGTAGCAAAGGATGTTGTAAGCAGCATGTCAAGACATTTGATGCAACAGTGGCTGCGAAGCTCGTTGCTCAATGCAATCAGTTGGCTTGCTCATCCATACTTTGTGAGACATGCAGGGGCAAGAGGGGGCAGACCGCGTGGATCAGCCAGACTGTCGAAGCCAATAAGGCCTGACTTGTGGCAGGCGAAAGCTGGAGGCAGAGGGGCATCTTCCTCAGCCGAGAGAATGCTACTGCTGGAGGTCATGCCCATTGACAAGGCCACCTTTTCCAACTCATCCTCTGGTCCCTTGATGAACATACCCCTTGCACGGGCGGCGCCATTTGCGCCTACGGCTCGTGTGATGGCGCGTGAGACTGGTAGCTCCCTGTCATTGGCACCATCGCAAGCAAGTACCAAGTCATGAGGGGCTGGCATTGACAGATGAGCCCATTCCACATTGCCAAAACCCTACCTTACCAAGGAACTGGTGGCTCTCTCCTACATTCAGTTGTCGCGGTGTTCGGCTAGAAGTCAAGGAACACAGAGAGGCTTGAGAAGGAGAGCTGCAGCAGAGTAGCAGCTAAAGTAAGAGGAAAGTGTGCATATTGTGGTGTCCCGTCCCTCACAGCCACTCGCTCATGTCAGGAGCCGTCCCGACAAGGACTCCATGCATGAGCACTGAAGCTGTGGTCCTCAGGACCTAGTGAGGCGAGGGAGGCTGCATGGGGGCTGCTGTGGTGAGCATAATCCCTATCCAGACTAGGGTTTGCGGCAAGTTCAGTCAGGGCGCCTAACCTCAAGGGGCTGTGGCTCTGCTCAACGCCCCATCGCGACTTGGATGCAGCCTCCGCGCTGCTCATGGTCCGCCACTTGTCCTGGCCAGCAGCACCACCAAGGCGTGAGAGAGCAAGAGTCAGGCATGAGAGCGCAAAAGTCAGGCACGGCGCTGAGCAGCGGGGACCAAGGACACGCTGCGCCGAGGCCCTGTGCGGCCTCGGTGGTCGAGGCGGCCGGCGGCGGTGAGCAGAATGCGAGCCGCAGGACGGAGGCAGCAAGGTGCTGCCACGCAGAGTGTGGCGGCTTGTCACCTTGAGGTCCACATTGGTGCGGCCAAGCAGCGTGCGGCCGAGGCGGGGGTCGGCCAGGATGCGCTTCCACTTGCCCTCGCCGTACTGCTGTACGCCCGAGCACAGCGCGTGCTCCTCCTCGTCGCTCCACCGCGAGTACCCGCGCTTCTTGGCCATGCCCCGCCGGCCGCCAGCGGCGCCTCCGCC
>WELB01000366.1:62016-80226 GCA_009602725.1 Spirogloea muscicola | reverse complement strand
AGCAATCCCTGAGAAGCCACTGCCTGACTCTCAGCCAGGGCCAGCACCCCTAGGTGTTAATGGGCCACCAGTGAGAGCCGAGAAGCCATCCACAGAAGGAGTCGAGACCGCTCCAGCAGTCCTGGAGAAGCCACTGCCTGACTCTCAGCGAGGGCCAGCAACCCTGGGTGTTGACGGGCCACGAGGCATAGTCGAGAAGGACGAGACTGCTGGAGAGAGCAGTGGGGGCCCTCCTGGCAGCGTACCCGGTGAATGCCAGCATGTTGCAGGCAAGGCGAGGGTGGAGGGAAAAGGCGGAGGCCCAACTGGCAGGGCGGAGCTTTTGCGTGGCCAATTGTATGCCATAAGTGTGGAAGCACGACCAGCTCTTGCAGAGGAAATTGTTCTTCTGCCGCATGCAGTTCCGCAGGACGTTGTTGATGTGGATCATCAACACGACGTATCTGCACCACCTCCAAGGCAGGAGGCTGTGATTGAGGATGCAGACATCTCATCTGCAGTAGTAGAGGAACCTGCGGTCAATGGTGGGGGTGCTGAGGACAACAGTGTGGGCTCTGCAGAGATAGGCGGGCATGCACCTTGTGACCAAGTGAAGGAACAAGAGAGGGAAGTGACTCACGTAGGGGATAGCACTTCAGGGCAAGTAGCAAGCGGCATGCTGTCAGAAAGCACTGGTCAAGAGAAGCATGGAGGCCCTCCTGGTAACAGTCGGCAGGAGGAAGCGAGCTTGTGTAACAGAGCATACACTAGCTCGGCCAGGGAAGAGGAGGTTCCGCTGGTCATGCAAGCGGAGACCAAGATAGCGGTTGCAGAGGCTGCAGAAGAGATGCTGAGGACCTCCGCTATTGAGCAGCCTGCCGTCCTTCCGGACGTTTCTCACAACTGCAGCAGGTCAGCAGCAAGTCTGCAGCCGGCACAGATGGCAAGCTTTGTCCCAGAAACGGCACCAGGACTTCCCGAGCAGCCGAATGGCCTGCTATATCCGCCTCCAGAAGAGATGCAGTTGGATATTGCAGAGCCTGCTTCTATCCAGGAGCGCGTGGAGCATGTCCCCACTGTTGAGGAACCTGCACCAGTGCAGATCACGGACGTCAACCTCGGTTCCAGAGCTTCTGTCTTGTCATCAGAACCAGCAGATGTGTCTGCGCTTGACGAGGCGCCAGCAACGGCATTGGCCGAGAGTGGCCATTTTGAGGCAGGGTCGGCATGGAAACAGGTCCCACCTGATTATGTGCACACAATTCCGGTGCGAGCCCCTGTGCCGCATGCCACCTCAACGGTTGAGATGATGTCTCTACTTCAGTCTCAGCTGCAGAGCAGTGACCTGCCTGCCATACCGTCTGCAGCATCTGACGGGTTCCTCGGCTGCACGAAGCCTCTGGTAGAGGCCCCATATTGTTCGCCGCTGGAGATTCTCCGGTCTTACCGCATGTGCCCACATTTTTCTCGCACCTGGGGTCGATCGTTTTTGTCCAACACCTGGAGCCATCAGCTCAACTGCCAGATGCCGCTCTGCAAGTTTGAGCAACGAGGTCGCTGTAATGACGGCAGCTGCAATGGCCAGCACATGCACGACTATCAACCAACACATGAGCAGGTCCTCGGCCAACTCCAAGCTTACTGCAATGGCAGTGGCCCATTCCCCAACTTGGAGAGCGCCCATCAGTACACTGCCGAGGAGGTTGAGCTTGCCGCAAGGGCACTAGTCTCTCGTGCTGAGGCCTCCCAGGGCGCTTGTATTCTGCATCGACCCTTATCTGGAGCTGGCCCAGGCCGTATCAAAGTGCCTGATGATGGTCTGGCGGCTTCTCATACCTATCTTCGCCCTAGATGAATGCTTTGCATATGCACAAGCTGCGTCGTAGAAATTGCTCAAATCTTTGCTTCGCTCAGTCATGATATGGTAAAGAGTTGCACCTTGGTCCTCTGCAGGAGCTGATGTGCCATCGTACCTTGTGGGGTCATATGCCTATGGCAAGTGTTGCCTGTGGCGCTTGCTTAAAGGGGCCATGTATAATTTGCCCTTACAATGCAATGGCACCATCAATCAAGTAAAATCCATCCTGGTAACCTTACCGCGGCCCATGAACGAGAGCATGACCTGCCTGGGAGGCTCGGTTAAACGGAGGGACATTGATGGCTGGCCTAGACGGCACCACCACAAGGAAAAGCGCTACTATGAGGTTGACAGCGAGCAGCACAGATGACTCTGAGTTGCCCACTCTGAGTTGCCCACATGACAGAAACCATTGCTTTGCATGGCGCTGTCAAGCACTGCTATTGAAGCTCTTCTTGCATTACTTAGTTTGATAGTAGCAGACTGCTGACATTGCAGAGAGAAGGGGAGAACACACAGTCCACGACATCGGTACTTGATTTAGCACTAGGAATGTTGGAGGACGATGCCAAGACAGCACCAAAGGAGGCCGACACTCTCAACAAGGTAGCATGCTGTGCTGAAAGTGTTCTTGAGCACAATCCAAATTCGTGACAGATGGCACAGGTGTGTGTGACAAAGACCAGCATGCCTTGTCAGGACTACCAATAACAGCTATTGCCTGAGCCAAATTGCAGGCCATACAGCTCATATTTCAAGGCCTTCGAGCTAGCCCAGAATCTGTGCCGCTGTGGATTCTACAAACACGCCTTCTTGATTTCACATCTCCAGATGACACAGGGCACTGGGAGTTCCTTAAGAAGGCGGTGTGTTTTTGTTGAGATTCATCTGCATCCTCTGAGCATGAGCATTCGTTTGGCAGTTGTTGTGCTATTTGATGGACCGAAAGTTTCCACCTGTTATTCTTGATGCTCTCTAGCTTCCAACCTGCGTACCTGCGGAGCACTCAGGTTATTCTTGCCTGCCTTTGCTTTGAAGGTGGAGGAGAAGAAGAGCTCCTACGAGCTACAGATTCTACTGATTGCCAGCCTGCAAGGATGGCCTGACCGCCAGGCTGCCTATGAGGATGCAATTACTGGTCTTGCAGCACTTTGCACACGTTTGAGAGAAAGCAATGATCAGGACATTGGCAGGCCTGCAAGCCAGCAACTCCTGGACCTGGCGCTGCGCATGCTGCAGGATGCTTGCTCTGCAGAAAGGCATGAGGAAGCTCGGGCTTGGTTGGAAGACCTTATGACGTGCGCAACCCTCAAAGACCAGGCTGATCTGGAGACCCTGGAGAGCCCACGAGCAAGTGCCACCTCCTTACTCACCGGTCTTGACCACGACAAGGAGAGCCTGTGCATTCTGTGGCTCAGCTGTGCCCATGTTGCTGCACATAGAGAACTCCCTGAGCAGATAGTATACCACCTTGGCTGCAGCCAGAAGCTGCCGTGGTACTTGAAGTGGGACGTGCAGGACATCTCAAATGAGCAGGTCGTGCTGGATCTTGTACACACAGCAGCGGTGTGCTTGAAGCTTTTTGAGCAGGAACAGGGGCCCCTACTGCTCCAAGCTCAGGATGCGGAAAGGTGCCTGGCAATGAATCTTGTCCAAGTCTTGGCAGTCACCGAGGGTCCAGACAGGGCACTGGCTGTGGGGGAGAGACTAGTTTTGCACTTCCCCTCTGTGGAGCTGTATGAGGTATGCTATGGATTGCGGAAGCTTGTAAGCGGACCTGTGGCTGCATCGCGCTTCTTGGCAGCCAGCGTCACAAAGTGGCCCTTGGGATACCCAGGCCGCGCAAGGCTGTGGAATCGAGTCATGGGCTTTACCCATGGACACTCGGGGCACGACCTTCAAACGCAACAAGGAGGCAACGAGCAGGCAGATGATTGTGTGTACACAGAGGCAGGAGAAGATAAGATATGGACCTGCATCAACCAGGCCATCTCCCAGCTTTCTATTGGTGATTCTGCGGCCGCAAAGGCTTCAGTGGAAGCAGCAATTGAGCACCTCAGCCAAGTTGCAACGAGGGCTGCTAAGCACGCCCTGACTGAAGCCCTGGCATTACTTGAAGTCTTGCAACGTGCATTACCTGCTGATGCTCTTAGCTGCCTGCCAGCACCCACCCTTGAAGGAATCATCTGTGGCCTGCAGCCGCTTTCTGACCTCTATCAGGGGCTAGCTCCTGGCAGCCGCGCGCGCGCAGTCGTGGAGTACCTCTGTGGACCACCCCCAGCCCAATTTCTCCTCCCTGTGAAGCTTCTCAAAATATGGTGGAGATGGAAACGAGATCATTCAGCAGCAACAACAGTGAACATGATGGAGTCATCCATAGAGGCCTTTCCTGGCAACGTGGAAGTTGTTGTGGCTCAATGTGAGGAGCTGCTGGACTTGCAACCGGCATCAGGAGTCAGAGATAGCACACTTTACTGGAGTTCGTCACTGCTGATCGCGGCTCTCTTGGAAGCATCCCCGCCGGCCAGGCCCGAGCAGTGGCTGCGTGCAGTGTGGTTCTTGATGAGGGCCAGCCTGAACAAGGCAGCTCTGGAGACCAGCCAGTTGGCTGTACTAGCACAACCCATGGCAGCCAGCTTATGGCGGCAACTGGCACAGCTCCTGAGGGTGCAGCAGCAGGAGGAGGAGTGTGCTGCTGCTCTTGAAAGAGCTGGCAAGCTGACCGGGAAGGATAGAGAGGCATTGGGGCAAGTGCACGTTTCCTGTCATTTCTGTCATCCTTCTGTGTTGGTGATTTACTCGGGTGTTGCAAGTATGTTTGTCCTGCTTGGGAGAAGCTCGTGTATGTCTGGGACACATAGTCAAGCGCGTGTTAAGGCTGTGACATGAATGCGGAGGGTGGTTGCAGGGGCCCTCAGAGGGTGGCAGGCTCCTTGGAGAAGAAGGCGACTTGATGTGACCGAGTAATGGCCGCTCAGCATTGGCATTGTTTGCGGGGCATTCGTAGGCACCCTATCTTGCTATCACACCGTCTTTGCAGCCTTTTGACATTCATGGTTGCAAAGGGGTGCTTTTGTCTAGATAGTGAAATGAGCATGCCATGCCTTTGTAGTGGTGCAACATGATTGAGTTACTGCACAGGTGAAGTTGGATCCACTTAATTGTCTTGTTGGGCTTTTGCAGTGTTTCCGCTTCTGTTACTTTATTGGTTGAGGCCATGTGCGCGCCTCCCTGCACCACTCGTCATCTTGATCCTCGAGTCCTTCAGCTCACATTGGTTTCCGATGTTGCTCGGCCACTTGGATATAAATCCCAATCACTTGGATATGAATTCCAATGACCAATAGCACCTCCACTGGAGAAACCACTATTAGCTCCCATGGGTTGTATTGCATTGTTACAAATTGTTACTGTCAATTGCCTTTGCTTCTTCTTGCTTACTTTTCTGTAGTCCCTTGCTCTGAAGCTCATGCAATTTGATTTGTCACAGGTTGTTGCTTGCTGTGCCGATCGCGCTGGAGACATGGGGAGCATGACTCCAAGGGCCAAGCGTTTCCTTGGGTGGAAATCAATGGGGCAGAGTTCCTTAGCAAGTCAACGATGTTAGGCTCAAGCTCCAGCTCATCGGACCTCATTATTTCAATGTTTTGTCCAATTATACCTCCTACTTGTGAGGTTCTCCCACGTAGTTGCCTTAGAGCAAGCTCCTTGAGCTCAATGGGATTGTACCAGGAGGTGTAATCAAGCAGCTCACATGCCTCTAGACAGGGCTGAGAGCTGCTTATTTGACTTGTGGCTCTCTTGACATATTATCTGAGCCATGCACTTGGCTTGTGCTCCTCGATCCTGCTAGCATGCAGCCTTACCCTTTTATGGCTTTTGTGGCCTGTTCAGAAGACCTGTAGGACAGTGTATCACAAGGACTATGCGTCCAGTTGCCAATCTTATCGAAATGTGACTATGTGCTACAATTGTAGAGGCAGCCTTGCAGATGACATACACCATTGACCATCTCCGTGACATCTGTAGTCCAATCCTCATTTGCTTATTTGTGGGCCGTGCAACTGCACAGCGTCGAGGAGGTCAAGTAGGTATAAGCACTGCTTCTAGAAGATGCCATGGGTACTGGTGTGTAGGGCCGTTAAGGAAGAATGAGTCCACAGCAGGTTCATCAATATGCGATTACCTAGTGCTAACGAGCACCAGTGACAGGAGGACCACCGTTCGGGAATTTGCAAGCACTGATGTGCAGGACGTCCATCAGAATCTACATTTGATAATCAGCAGTGACTTCAGGTCAATGTGGCTGGTATGAAGGCCCATGTGGCCTTACCTGGACTCCCCCAACTGAAATTTGAAGCCACGATGGCACTGTTGTATGTGATATGTCCACCAGATCCTGCTGTCGATATTCAGGAGTGACTTCCATCGTGTAATTGCGGTGTGTACGGACGTGCATTTGGCCCCAGCTGCATTGGCTCGAGTCGACAGCCTTTTGGCCAATTCTTAACAAGCTTCTTGGAGGGTGCCGAATGCTGATGGTGACAAAGACGAGGCAGTCGTGGCCCGTCGTTCTCCCTGGCCCTTAGCTACACTGCCACATGTGCGTGCCGCCCGCTCCCTGCATTTGCCTCAGCGGACTTGCACTTGAAATGCCTAAGTGGCAGAAGGAAGGAAGTCCGCCACGTTCTTGCAAGAGGACAGACCAACAGAAAGTGGCGAGTCACTCTGACGTGCTGCTGTTGACCAGGGGTTACTCAGTGGCTATGATTCCAGCCACCCATCTCCAAGAGAAGACTGTCGTTTCATTTTTGTTCTTCCTTACTGCTACAGTGCTTGCCGCAGAGTAGGACCTACCTTCTACGCCCCTACATAACACCTCAACCTATTGGTTTTTTATAGGTGTCGGCAGATTGACACAAGTACGAGCTTCGAACCAAGGCATCTTGCACCTGACGTGCTACGTCACGGTGCGAACGTATTGAAAGAGCTACAAGAAAGGTGACAGCGTTCACGCTGAAGGAGGAGGAGAGACACGATTGCTGATGTTGCTGACATTGAGTAGCGGGATGTAAGTAAGGAGTAGGATAGAAGAGCCCCTGGTATCCAGTTCCACGGTAGATGGTCTTCTGTGCCGAATCAGCACGTGGGAAATGTCCAACATGTACTGAACAATGTGGAATGTATAAAAGGTCCAACAAAGTGTACTCCTCCATTTGCTCAGTCACTTGAAGGTGGGCCAAGGGTGCAAATGCTGCAGGCCTTGAAGACCCAACCTGCCTGGGATATTACGGTGCAAGTGATGTAGAAGCTTGCGCTTGACCTCGAGGCATTCTTAACTGCAGCTCAGCTTGCTACCAAAGCTTTGTAGCAGCCGTCAACTCTTCAGAGGCAATCTTGATACTTTCGCCTAAATCCTGGTAGCCCGAGGCTCCAAGAGACGACCACATAGTCGACTTCCTGGCCTGCAGACTGACATGGCCGCTGCACAGGGTGGAGAGGAAGCAATCAAATATTGGACTTCCAGATTGTTTGGTAGCCATGCTGCATAGTGAGTTCGGCCTGTCATGAGCGTGAACTCCGGGTCCATTCATAAAGCATTTCCTTGACGCCTTCCTCAAGAACATCCTTGATCCTCTGCAATATCTCTTTGGCCGTTTTGGGACATAGTCGCTCAATGTCAAACCTGTCTTCATCAAACCCACCAGTCGGCATGGCTAGCTCAAAGTCTCCGGTGCCATCGAGCCTGCGGAGCACAGCAGACATCGAGTGTATTGAAGTCAATAAGAGTAGTCTGGCTAGGGATTCGAGAATCGTCGGACATCTGCAATGCGATCAACCAGGGGCTTCCACATTGAATACACAGGTGCGAGTATGTCGGCAGCACCAAGGGACCATTCGAGCTGACCTCAACAATGAGTTTGACGCCTTTCTGGGCCTTTGTTATTTGATCAGGAGGCCATTCGCACCACCTCCCAGTACAGGCCCAGGTGGCGAGTAGGGCTGAACCAGCATGGCGGCACACGATGCTCGACCTCAAGAACGTCGTTGGTCTTGTTCATGAGAGCAGGGTCCCTCGTGGGGTCAATCATCGCCAGATACACCTACATGACAGCACCAGATGAGGCTGCTGGCGTCGAGAGGACATGGAAAGCAACTGGCTGCTCTGATCCCTTTCCTGCAAAGCTAAAGCGAGAAGCATGCGGGCATCTACTAGGTCAAGACTAAGGACAGACCTCCAGGCTGTGGCAGCCCCCAAGTAAACCCATGGTACTTTCCCAATGAAGGGGGCAGGACTACTTCTTCTATACTCCTCGACGTCATAAGCATTGCGCAGGACCTCAAAACCACCATGTGAGAACCTGCCACGGAAGAGCCCATTCCCATATCACTGGCATTCGAACGGGGCAAACCAGTAACCTTGGCAGTGCGAGTGTTTACTTTCCTGGTTGTGGCAGCAGATCACAAACACATGGCCACCTTACACATCAGAAGGCAAGATGTGCACGCTGTAAGGCTTGGAAGCCTAACAGCGTGCACATGGGGCCCACCACCAGTCCTGAGTCAACGCCCAAGGGGACCTTAGGTACAAGGTCGTGCATGTTGCGCACCCGCAGCATCCGAGCACCTTCCTTTGCTTCCTGTCGCAGTCAAGTGGACAGTCAACAAGGCCAGCAAGTCAAGCCTGCAACACAGTGGACTTGTTTGTGTTTGCTGATGGGCAGTGGCGGCCTCACCTCTGTAGATGGCGCCGATCTCCCCTTATCTCGGAGGTTGCGGACTCGGGACCACAATCAAGCTATAGACGGACCCAAGAGCCAGACACTTTCAGCACCCAGCACGATGTGTCAAGCACAGAGGCCGTCTGGTAAGGACGGTTAAGCAGCATGTATTCATGTGCTTCGCACAGCAAACCAGAAGCAACCACGCAATGCGAGGCTGGCCACAGGTTGTCACGCGAACCGGCTGTTTGGTATTTGAAAAACATGGCGTCTTGTCAACCTATGTGGTCAGGATCCAGAACAGGTAGTCACACAGGCCGGGGCCTATGGCCTCGGAGACATAGCCGAGCACATATAGGGGATGAAGTCAAGAAGGGTGAAGCAGGTGATGATGTGCCAGCCTGGCGCAAATGGAGGCGCCATCAGGGTGGCTGGCCCAAAGCGTTGGGCAAAGAGGCGGTCGCCAACACGGGGTGCTGCAAAGGTCACGGCTGACACTGTTGGCAGATCGCAGCCAGCCGTCTGGGCGTCCTCAAGCAAGAAACACCTGCCTGCAATGCTCAGTCCGCTTGTAGGTTTTTCTTTTACTCCACTTCTTGTCGTCTCGGTCGGGAGGCACTTTGTCAACCCTTTTCCAGCCCTGAGCTTATTTGCACACCACAAGGTCATCAACAATCCACATTCAGTCGATGTTGGTCAAATTCTCACCTGGATGCTCATCTGATGCCAGAGTCAACTGCGAGCCCAAGGGACCACGGCATGCTTCATCCTGCAACAGCGCACCTGCTTGCGCAGATTCACAATTTTCTTTGCCTCCCTGATTGTCTTAGCAATGTCAAGAGCATTGCGCGGCCCCTCCCAGGCTGTGGCCCGCCATGGTGATGCTCCTCACACGTACGCCGCCCTGCACTGCAAAAAGCGTCCAGCTTTCATGCCACCTCCGCCCACTTGAAGACCATGGACATTCTGTACTTTTGTGCCGCGTGTGTGGAAGTAAGCATAATTTCCCAAGGTTGTTCAGGACCTTGTGGAGCTGGCGATACACCTGCTGGCGAGGTGGTCCACGCGGATTTTTGTCAACCTAGCTGAAGGCCGCGGAGGCCAGCGTCGTCGGCAGCGCATCGCAGTACATCTCCTTGAAGCCGTACGAGACGCGAGGGTCGTCGAACTTCATCCTGCTTCTCCAGGTACTTTCCAGCCAGAACCAGAGCCATTGGAATGCTGCACGAAGGAGGCCGACCATGTTCTTGGCCCACTGTTTGGGTCCCGCCGACAGCAGGCCAGAGGCCACCGCTGCAGTGACACCAAGAGGCCACGCCCCTTCCCAGGCAGCCGCTGCCAATGGTAATAGAGGCCTACTCTGCAGGGTGCCAGTGACGAGGATGATAAATCCGACAACGGCTCCCACACTGAGGCCAACGGTGATGCCGAGCTCCTCTTGAGCGGATCTTTCATGTCCAAGGACCCCGACGGGATCGGAGCGACGTCCTGCCCGTTGTTCCAGCTTACCATCAATTGATGTCCTGCCCGACCCGCATGCACGCACAGGCTCATCACCGTCAGCACATGTATGACTGGTGAGTGAGGCGATGCTGTAAGCAGCGAGGTGAAAGACCACGTGCAGGGTTGGCAAGCACCTGGAACCACTCGCCCGTGGTGATTGTTCCTCGCCAGATGATCGCAAAGTCCACCTCATTGCCATCGGCAGGGTCACTGTGACCAACGAATCCGACAAAGTTCTTCACCTGTGGGCTGGCCTTGAAGGACTTGTAAGCTCCCGAGTCTGCGTACAGCAGGGCCTTGACCTGGCCGCCACCAGGCAAGGAAGAGCTGAGCACAGTGCTCACTGCTGCCTCACACGGACTCGCTTGCGCCGCCAGGCGCCAACAGCATCGGCTTGTCCATGAGGTACCGCAGATGCAGGCAAGGAGAGAGGGTGGCAAGAGCACGACAACCCCCGAGCCGGCACCCTCGCCGGCAAGAGTCGTAGGACTCCACCTGGTACCGCTTGCCGCCAGGGCTGGTGAACGTGAGGCTTCTGGAGGTCAGATACTCGTCCTTGTCCAGCCGGCACTGGCCAAAGCGGCTGCTGAACACGTTCTTGGTCTCCGGCGCGTCGTAGATCGTCTGCGCAAACTCGCCGTACAATGCCGACCTCGTCGCGCAGCGCGCACCAGTCCGGCCACGAGGCGCCGGTGTCCTGCAGCAACGAGGCTTCGGGCGGTGATGGCCGGGCCGACTGCGAGGCCAAGTGCTCATCGCTGGGGGCAACCGAGGCGAGCGGGCCAGCACCACTGCCGGCGGGTCGAGGCTGCAGGTGGGGCGCTGACCCCCCTGTTCTGGTCGGAGCGCGGCAGCCACGCAACCATCCGCTCCCGATTGTTGCTTTCCTCCGGTTTGGGGCGCCACTCCGCGTCCATGAGGTTCCACTCGCGCAGCAGCCCCTCGACGTCGAGCGGGCCCGCCGCAGCAGGTCGTGCAGCGTCGTGGGCCGCCCGCCGCCGCAGCCCTCGCCTGCGGCGGGCACGGCGTGGACCTGGGGGTCGGCCGGCGCGGCGGTNGCGTCAATGCCTGGAGGAGGTGGACATGCGTTGACCCGGCAGCGGGCGTAGGCTCCGGCGCGTGCGGCACGCGCGACGCGCGCGCACGAGCGGCCGGCACCGCACGCGCCGCGCGTGCGGCATGCGCCACACGTACGGCACGGGCCGCACGAGCGGCGCGGCTCGTAGAGGGGGACTGTCCGGCCGGCAGCTGGAAGGGACGTGCGGCAGCGCCCGCGGCCGCGCCGCCCGGTAGCCTGGACCGCTCTCGGGCCGCTCACCCCGTCCCTCGACGCCTTCCCCGCTCCTCTCGGACATCCTTCTGTCTCGATGCCTAGCTAGTGTGCTTCCCTTCTCTTGGATTCTGTCCATTCTCTTTTGGCCGGCTTCTGCCAGCCCCTCTCTTCTATGGGCGAGCTCATCTTCTGTCAGGCTCCTTACCTTCTGTATTGTCCATTCTTTTTGGGTTGGCTTTGCCAGCCCCTCTTCTCAATGGGCGAGCACCTTCTTTCTTCTTATGTAGCCCTGTTTGCTTTGCCCTAGACTCTGCCTGAACAATGTGTCGGCCTGAATTGGCCTCCATTCCACTTCATGCGCCCCGCGCGCCTTCTCTCTACTTTAGAAGAACGTGCTCGCCCATTGAGAATAGGGGCTCTGAAGTTTAGGCCTCCGCATTATGTAGCCCTGTTTAGTTTGCCCTAGACTCTGCATGAATTGGCCTCCATTTCATTTCATGCGCCCCGCGCGCCTTCTCTCTTCTGTGGGCTGGCTTTCCAAGGCTTGCTTAGGTATGTATCAGCGTACATTCCTTTTTGGTCTTGGCCTCTCACAGCCCCGGCCGTGAAGTGGAAGAGCTGTTTCACTGGGCTGGCCTCTCACAGCCATTGCCGTGACGTGAAAGACCTCTAACGCTTTTCTGGCCTCTTCCACGTTTGTTCATTCTCCTTTCGGATCCCAGTGGCTCGACCTGTTGGCCCGGCTTGCGTGACGCGCTGTGTCCCGCAGGAGAGGTGAGCAGGCTGACTTCAGTGCCGGCTGGCTCGCTAGCTCAGGTCTATTGTATGCGCCTCTACATCACCCTCCAGCGGCCCATGGCCCACGCCTTGCACCTGCGTGCTGGCCGTCCTCTAGCTGCATGCCAGCCCCTCTCTGCAGCCTCTGCCTTTCGTCAGGGGGGGGTTTGCTGTCCGACTGCTAGTCTCTGGGAACTGCGGCTCCTCTCTCGTGGTTACAGAATGATTCATCGTACCGGGCAAGCTTTGTGAAAGCGCTTCTAGGTTACAGCGGTTCCAAAAGTGACTGGTGGCTTGTGAAAAGAGAGTGCTCGCCCATTGAGAGGCCAGCCCAAAGGAATGGACAAGGTCTGAACAATGAAAGCTTCGGAGGGGCTTGTGGTCCTTTCTTCCGGACCTTTGTCAAATTTCGGGCTGGCTGTTCACAGCCCCTTTCTTGTTCTGTCTGAGCCGGCCAATCACAGCCATCGCCTGCACCTGGAAGAGACTATTCCCCAGCCCTCGCGTTTGGAAGTATAGTCCTTTTTCGGCACCTCTTTCTTTTGCTTTGGACATTGTCCATTCTTTTTGGGCTGGCTTTGCCAGCCCTCTTCTCTATGGGCGCGCACTTCTCTCGCCCCCTCCTCTCACAGCCACTGCCTTAAAGTAAAAGAGCTGTTCCCTGGTACAGCTGCTTCTCTTTCGGAACAGCTGCTTTTCTTTCTCTATATCAAGTGACTACAGGCAAATGGGGCTTAGTAACTTCTAGTCAGCAGCCGCAAGCTGGAGTGAATTCCAGCTAGGAATGAGCAACCTCTGGTGAAAACCAAAAGCAGCAGCCATAGCGTGGCCTGCCTGCAAGTGCATCGCATAAGCCCAAGAGAAGAAGACACGAAGCAGCTCTTGTGAAAGGGGCGAGGGTTCATTGAAGCCAGCCCACACTTGCGCAATTGTGTTACTTGGTGCTCCTATCTTTTCCGCCCCTTCGAACCTTGTCCATGCTCATTCCAGAACCATCGCCGTACTCAGAACGAGCTGTTTTGTCGTTTTTGGGCTGGCCTCTTTCAGCCGTCGCGCCCCACCCCTCATGTGGCTGTTTCCATCTGGTGAAGCTTTTGTTGCCAGCCTCTTTGGGCCTTGTTCACTTTAGCTCGCTCGTTATCACTGTCAGGCCTAGAGCCGCTGAGAGGAAACAGCTCGCCTTAGTGAGGCGATGGCTGTGAGAGGCCAGCCCACCCGAATGGTGTCCGACATGGCCGGATAATGCAAATCACGAGCCCTCCACGACTTTTGCAAATGGTTGCTCGTCAACCTTGAGTTTACAAATGGAGATGGGAGAAGCTAGAAGCTGGAAAGATGTCGCCCTGTCAAAAGCTAGAGGCAGCAGCCAAAGCACGGCCTGTCCGCAAGTGCACGGCAAACGCCAAGGTACGCTGCCGACACGGCAAGATGCATCCTGTACACCTGAGAAAGTTATTCGACGGAGTCAGCAGCACACAGGGTACGTTGCAACCTCCTTCAATTCCTCTAGGCTGAGGCCCTCTCAACGAAAGGGCTGCTAGCATGCTACTCATAGCACATGAAAAGTGCTCTTGTATCTCCAAAGCACCGCTGACAACGGAGTTACATCAACACATGAGGCGCAGTGTGGTATTCTCAGAAAGTACAGGGCTGTTGTCCTTGCCACTTGCTGCAACTTGCTGGCATGGAAGAAGCTCGCTGGTCTCTACATTCCGGAGGGAGGCAAAGCAGCAGCTTGCCTCCATTCAGGAGGTATGTACAGCTACTTCAAAAACAGCATTGCAAGCATAGCACCGAGCAGCTGCTCAATGTCATTTGGCGACATGTAGCCTGTGCCTACAAGAGCCGTCACACGGTCAGAAAATCGAATTCTTAAATTGCAAAATTTGATGCCATTGGCATGTGGCACTGTCGGACACGTCAGCCAAATGCAAAGCAAAAGGTGGCCAAGCGATTGGCTTGCGGAATAATTTACAACTAGCCGTGTTGCCGTGGTGGCCATGATATGGCCTACCATATCAGTGTGCAGCCTCCATATTTGGAACCTCCTCCCGGATTCTGCGCTCCAGGACATCCTTGACCTCTTGCAATATCTCCGCGGCCTTGCTTGGGTCCATCGTTTCAACATCAAGCTTGTCATCAAGGGCTGCCTGTAATGTGAGCTCAAAACCGCCAGTGCCCTCGAGCACTTCCTGCAGAGCACAGGTCATGTAAAAGCGTCAGTGTATGACAAGAGCAGCTGGATTGTGGACATCAACAAGATTCAGTGGAGCCAACATAAAAGCTGGATAAAGCTCTCAAAGTCGGATGCCAAGCATCATAGGCATCTCCGCACGTACAATCTGACCTCAACGACATGCCTCAGAGCCTTTTGGCTCCTTGTGACATGAAGAGGCCATTCACACCATCTCCGAGAAGACTTCTGCAGATACAGGCCCAGGTTGCGCGTGGGACTGAACCAGCATGGTGGCACGCGCTTCTCAACGACCAGCACGTCGTCAGTCTTGTTCATGAGAGCATGGTCTCTCGTGGGGTCCATCATCCGCAGATATACCTACACAAGCACCACGCATGGGCTGACTCAGGGATAGGCAACTGACGGGCAATTTAAGTGGATATGGAATATGCGGTGGTAACATCACAAGGGATACAAGCAAAGGGACACAAACAAAAGGGTGAACCTCCAGATTGTGACGGCCTCCAACAGAAGCCCATGGCACATTCCCAATGAAGGGGGCGGGCGAGCTCCTCCGATACTCCTTCATCTTGTACGCGTTGCGCAGGACCTCATAGCCACCATGCGTGAACCTGTCGTGAAGGAGCCAGAGGAGCTAGCACTCATTCAGCATGGCATGTAGTTGCCATGACGTTGTGACGTTCTTTCCGTTCTCCCTGAGATTGTGGCAGCAGGTTTTGCAAGCGCAAGCAGCATGCACAAGACAAGGAGGGGAAGTGCAGGTTGCACGGATCGGTAGAGGAGGGGGCCAACCAGCGGCCCGAGGCAAGGCCCAGGGGCACTTTCGGGACAAGGTCATGAATGTTCCGCACGCGCAGCATCCGGGCACCTCCCACAGCTTCCTGCCACAGGGAACTGGAGGAATGAGCAAGAAGACTTCACTGCAGATAGCCTCGGTGGCAGATGAGGAACCGCACTTACTTCCGCGGTTGGCGCCTCTTTCTGCTCCTCCGTGCGGTTGCCAAAGCGGGCCAACGTTCGGGCTACAATTGGACCAAAGAGCCACGTAGCCCCGGCAACCAGCACGATCTGACATGCAACGAGAGGAGGAGAGCAGTGCACGTTAAGGGCTGCAAGTCGCTTGCTGGTTCGCAGCATGTGCTGTTGGGAACTCAGCATGGTGGCGCTAGCAACAGGATTTGTTCCGAACCGGCTGTCCAGACTGGAGGAAGAGGCCGCCTGCCAGTCCTGTAGTTGCAATCCAGAAGAGGTTGTCATACAGGCCAGGGCCCACAGCCAAGGCAACTGAGCCGAGCGCAAAAGGAAGGGTGTCAAGGAGGGTAAAGTAGTTGATGGCGTGCAGGCCCTCGGGCCCCCAGGCAAAGGGAGGAGCCATAAGAGTTTGCGGCCCAAAGCGCTGGGCAAAGAGGCGATCGCCAACGCGGGGTGCTGCGAAGGTCACGGCTGTCACGGTGGGCAGCTCATAGCCAGCCTTCTGGCCATCCACAAGCTTCTCAATGAAGTCCTGTCTGCACTCCTCGGTCTGTCTGTAGATTGCATCCTTCATCTCGTCTCGGTCGGTGGACTTTTCCTCAAACTTTTTCCAGTCCTGCGCGTGCTTGTCACCACAAGGTTGGTGTCATGCTTCCTCAACTTGCAATTGAACACTTGACTAAACATCATCATCACCCTTCAATTACCCCTAGCTCCACTGCCAAAGAGGGGTGGGAACATGTGGCACCAAGCCTGTGCCGTGCTTGTGGTGCTGGGTGTCTTGAGCACCTGCTTGTCCAGCTGCAGCTTGGCAATCTTCTTGGCCTCCCGGAGAGTCTCCGCAATGTCAAAGGCACTCAGCGAAGCCAGCGCTCCTCCAAGGCTGTGGCCCGTTGTGGTGATACTACTCACTCGCCCACCGCTCTGCGAGTATACAGAGTACTGTTGTCAACTCCCATCCATGCGGGGTAAACATACTACTCATCCTGCTGCCTCCTCACTGCCAAGCACCATGAGCTGTTCCCCCACAGCTTGAGCGTGCATACCTTCTCTACGCTGTCCAGGATCTTGTACAGCTCCTTGTAGACCTGTTGGCGAGGTGATCCAAGAGGAGGTGCATCCCCTTCGCTGGAGCCCGGCGAGGCAAGCTTGTCCTCGCGTGCATCGCAATACATCTCCTTGAAGCCGAACGAGACACGAGGGTCGTCGAATTTCATTCTGCTTCGCCACGTGCCCTCCAGCCAGAACATGAACCACTGGAATGCTGCTACTGGGACCTTGCCCGCTTCCGTAACCCACTGAATGGGCCCCAGCGACAGCATGCCGGAGATTGCGGCGGCCGTGATACCTAGAGGCAGTGCCAACTTCCAGGCCGTTGCTACCGAAGGCAGCAGCGGCATATCTTGCAGGACAGCAGTGCTGAGGATGTATGCGACGCCGCCAAAGGCTCCCACGCCGAGGCCGACATTGATGCCAAGCACCTTGAACGGGTTTGAAGGCAAGGTCTGTGATGGGAGTGGGGCAATGCCCTGCCCATTGTTCCAGCTCACCATCAATGCCTTGATGTCCTGCCCAGATTGCATGATGTACAAGGGCAAACTCACCAATGTCAGCTTTGATGAGCGGATGACTGGTCCATACCGCACATTATGACGTCAACAAGAGAGCATGCGAAGGTTGAGCAGGGACCTGAAGCCACTCGCCCTTGGTGATCGTGCCTCTCCATACAACCGCAACATCCACCTCCTTGTTTTCCGCAGGGTCGCTGTGAGCGACAAAGCCCACAAAGTTCTTGACCTGGCTGCTGCTTTCAACCAGCTTGTAGGCCCCCGAGTCTGCATACAGGAGGGCCGTGACCTGGCCAGCCAGGAGACAGCCGAGCAAAGTGAGCCACAGTGTTATGACCGTCGTGATTGTGGTACAAAGAGCAAAATCGACGAGCTTGTAGGCCAAGACGCACATAGTGAGTACAGTCTGCAGAAGAGAGGCCCTTTGCTCTTTCCTGATGATAGCGGCAATCACTCTCAATACTGGAGCAGGACGGAGAGTGTACCACCTTGTAGCGTCTGCCGTCATCGCTAGTGAGAGTGAGACTCTTCGAGGCCAGGTACTCGTCTGGATCCAGACGGCTCCGGCCAAAGCGACTGCTGTAGATGTTCTTGGTTTCGAGAGCATCGTACGTAGTCTGAGCAAACTCGCCGTACTTGATGACCTCGTCGCGCAGCACGTCGAAGGCCTGCAGGCGGCGCACATGCATCCTTGTGAAGGGCCGAGTCGCCGACTAAGTGCCAGATGGCCTCGCCATGCTGCATGCTGATAGCACCACCGGCTTCCTCCAAACGTATGGGTTGCGAGGTGTGAGGCCTCTTCGGAAGCAGCACCATGCTTCAAGTCCAAGCGGTCTGCCATGAGCAGAGCTGGCCTGTCGGTGCCACGCCCGGCGACCGAGCGAGGCTACCGACAACAGCGGCAGTGAGGCTGTGGCAGTCGGGAGCCTCGATGGGCCGGGGCCACAGCAACAATACCGTGGGCTCTTCGGAAGGTGGAAGCCCCTGGGGCTGATCAGGATGCTGCGTCTCGTCTTGGAGCCGCTCGCGCAGCTCCTCGTCGCTGCTGTTCCATCCTTTCAGCAGCGCCGTGACCTCCTCCTTGGGCTTGCGCAGGATGGTGTGGATGGTCTCCACCCGCCGGCCGCTGTCGCTTCCCTCCGCCTGACCAGAGGCAATGTCAGCGAGGCGCGCGCTTGGGGTGGCGCCGGCCCGGCAGCAGCGGGGGTGGGGCGAGGCCGCGGACCTGGTGGGTGGCCGGGGCGCGGGTGAGGAGCGCAGCGTGCGGCGCGGCGGGGCGGGCCCTGCTTTTTTTTTTTTTTTTTTTTTTTTTTTTTTTTTTTTTTTTTTTTTTTTTTTTTTTTTTTTTTTTTTTTTTTTTT
>WELB01000366.1:42882-61831 GCA_009602725.1 Spirogloea muscicola | reverse complement strand
GCGCGCGCGCGCGCGCAGAGGACCGTCGGGCGCCCCCCCCGGATGCCCGCCCTCCTGCCTCGCCGGGGCCCCGCCTGCCCCCCGGCACGCCCCGGCCGCCGCATTGGCTTGTCACGGCCGCGCCATTCCCGGCACAGTGCCCGCCGTGCCCGGCAGTGCACGGCCCGGGCCTCCTTCCCCCCCACCCACCTGTGCCTTGGTGGGGCCCGGCCGGCGGGGCCGCTCCCCTGCGCGACAGCCACTCAGGCGAAGCCGCCTTGCTTCTTCGGCAGAGCCCTCGCTGCTGCCTCTGGCTCTGGCCAGGGGACCCACTTCCAGGAGCCCAGCATCTCTGATCTGCGGCTGCTTAGCAGGGGTTACTGAGTGTCTCGTAGCAGCTTTGTTTCTGTTACTTAGCGCTTCCCCTGGCCCCCTTCTCGTACTCTGTTCATTCTTTTTCGGGCTGATTGTTCCAGCCCCTATTCTCAATGGGCGAGCACTTTCTTCTTCTGCGTGCTGCCGTGCCGTGGCCTCGCGCCTCGCGACGCCGCCGGCCTGCGTCCCCCCGCCGCTGCAGTGCCCTCGCAACGGGCGCCCACTCTGCGTCGGGACCCACAACGTGCTCACGCCAGAGGGACTCCTTGGCGCCTCCCCCCGTCATACAGCGCTTCGACCGTGCGCGGCGCCACGCTCGTCCGGGTGCCTGCGCCGCCGACCGCGACCGCTGTGCGCGTCGCGTCAATGCGCCTCCGCCTCTCCTCGCCGCAGCTTCACGACGCCGCACGAGCTCCGGCTGGTCGCACGCGGGCGTGACATCTGCCAATCTCTCCCTGGCTCACTGCCCACCCGTGGGTACTAATGTCACCCTGTCATCTTAGGCACCTTAGCACAGGGCTCGGTTTCCCATAGCCTTGTTTATCCTGCACTAGACTCTGCCTGAACTATGCATTGGCTTGACTTGGCCTCCCTTTGATTCCATGCGCTCCGCGGCCTTCTCCCTGGCCAGTCCTTCCCTCCGCATGCGACTATCCATTCCCTTCCAGCGGTCCCAGGCTCACGCAGTGCACAAGCGCGCAGGCCGCGCTTTGGCTGCTACTTCTGGGTCTCGTCGGGGTGCCTCATTCCCAGCTGCAAGTCACCCCGACTTGCGGCTGCCGAGTCGGGATTGCAAAGCTCCCATTGGCTGCGGTCTCTTGCATCGCTGTGTGGTTTGGCGCCTCTTGGCTGTCTGGACCTTGTTCACCACTTGTGGGCTGGCTTTCACAGCGCCCGCCCCCTTGGAAGAGCTCACTTCCACAGGCTGACGTCCGATGATCTTGCGGATGCAGCCGTTGGCTGCGCTCATTCTGCGCGCCTGTCCGCAGTGCACCTGCGTCTTCCGCATTGCCCGTTCACAGCGATACCCTCTGCGTGCTGGTCCTGAACATCCACGGCACGTATGCGTGTGGCCGATTATGCGCTACTCGGGCTGCTGGCCTCTCAAGCTGACAGACGGCGACGCGAGCATGGAGCAGCACTTTCTGGAGGCTCCGTGCCTCCGCTCTTCCGCCGTGCTACCGGCTGCGTCTACTCTTTGTCGTTTCAGCGAAGCGAAGGCTCCAAGCCCTCACCTTGCACTGCCGCTTCTGCAGCCTCTGGCTTGCACGGCGGAGCTCATCTTTCTCCCCTCAGCTCATTCGGCTACCGGTTGCCGACACGGTAATACCGGTTGCACGTACCTTTGCGCCGCCTCCGAGTACTGTAGATGCAGTCCACCACTCCCCTTGTAAGCAGTCGCCTGGCTGTCACAACCGCCTTTCGATGTCAGTAGCAGCCTTCCCTTTCTTCTTTTTGCCTAACCTTTGGCTCCGTCATGAACACACCCGCATGCATCTGGCTGGCAGTTTACAGCCGATACTTTAACATCAGCAGCCGCATTCTCTCTTCGGAGCCAGGCCAAGCCAGCCCAAAAGGAGTGAACACGGCGTGAGGGCTGCTTGCCGTGTCGCCCCCAGCCCAGATGCAGGTCCTGCTACGCGGTCCTGCTGGGCAGGCCAGACGGTTGCCCGTGGGCGCCGCCCGTGGTTGAAAGTTCGCACGGCGGAATCATGGCAAGCTGCTGAGGGTAGCATGACCACGGCACGAGCAGCACGTGCCCGGCTCTTGACAAGCCGGGCTGAGGTCACCCACTAGTGCGTGACTGCCCACAAGACATCACCAGAGGCCACAATCACGCCAGCGGGAAGATGCTCCCGTGAGACACTCGACCATCATTGATCAGGCATGGTACGGACACGTGCGAGCGCCCAGGCCCCCTCGTTTGGGGAGCCTGCCTTGGCACCGCACTGCGTTAGAAGTGCGTGCTCGCCCATTGAGGATAGGGGCTGGGCTGCGGTAGAGACCTTCCAGGTGTCCTAGCCACTGCCTCTGCCGCTACTCTGTGGAGCTCCCCCTTGGACGTAGCTCGGGTGGCGCCTTGGACCATTTACACCGTTCTGCGGGCTTGAGTGCGTGCTACAGAATGCGGCTCTAGGCCTTGCCCTTCATCAGCGTGCTAGGGGCCCCTGTGCTTAGTCTCCTTAGCGCTTCCCCTCCCCTGGCCCCCTCCTCGAAATTTGTTCGTTCTTTTTGGGGCTGGCTTTTTCAGCCCCTATCCTCAATGGGCGAGCATTTTCTTCCCTAAGCAAGGCCACGAGCTTCCGTGGCGGTGCTCGGCTCCTAGCCTTTGGCTCCGTCATGAATACCTGTATGCATCTGGCTGGCAGTTTACAGCCGATTCTTTAATATCAGCAGCCGCTTCTTTTCTTTTCCCCAACCAAGCCTGCCAGAGTATGTGCTCACTCGTGCGTACAAGAGCCCCACTGCAGCCGTGCTTCCGGCCTGCTTCCTCTGGCCCCTGAGCTTCGCTTTCATCTGACCCCATCATCTACACTGCCTTTGGCTTTGTGTGGACAGTGTTGGCTAGGCTTAGCCACGTCCAACCCCTTCTCCCCGGTGCCGAGCTGCTTGCTGCTGCTCCCGGCGCAGCCTGCCCGGTGCAGCTGCCTCGCGCTGGCCCCCGGCCGCTCCGCACCACCCTGCCCGGGCGCCTGACCCCCGGCCCCGGCCGCCATGGCCTCGCTGAGCCGCAGCTCGCCCGCTCCGCTCGGCCCACGCACGGGCCTGGCCAAGCTGCTGCTGACCCGCCGTGCGCTGCAGTGAGCGCCGCGCCCTGCCGCCCCAGCCGCCGACCGCGTCGGAGCCTTGCAAAAAAGAGCCTGCGCGTGTGCGCTGGCCAGCGATCACCCCGATAGGCTGCCGCAGCGCTCTGCTCCTGCTGCCTTCGATCCCACCATGCGCGGCCTGACCCCTAAGGCCCAGCTGCCACTGCCGGCAGCGGGGACTTGTGACACCGAGCTTCCTAGACTGCAGGTGTGCCACATATGCGGCGCCCCTTGACCGCTCTCCTTACTGCATTGCACGGGGCTGCGCTGTGCACCTGTATCCCTCGCTGCTGCTCAAGTCCTCGCCGGCCTGGTAGTTGACAGACCCCTACCCTCATCATGCCGCCTGCTCGTGCGCACAGCCATCTCTCAGATCCGCTGCCTGCATCCCACTCAAGTCTCCACTATCTCGACTCTCCATGCGTAGCCCCCTGCTATTCCAGACGCTGCAGGTGCTGATACTGGCACGCAATTTCCGCAACCCACTGCTCGGCAGTCCCTTCTTGCCCCACCTGCTATGCGACACAGACATGTCCCCAGTCATGCCTGCTTATTTCCTGATGGCTCAAGCCACGACATGTTGCTGGATATCTGCAGCCAGGGCCCTTGTGACGAGCCAAGGCGTAGTTATCAGCTAACGTGACCTAACGTGACAGTTCTACCGGTGACTCATCCTCAAGAGTGCTCCTGACAGGTGTTTTTGGCAAACTTTTGCTCCGCTACTCTTCCATAGAGATGACTGGCCCGACTGGATGGATTCTGGAGAGAGACGGTTCCCGGAGCGTGCATGCAGGAGTATGCTGGTCAAGGCGAACAGCACATCCTCATCAAGAGCCTTACTCCTGCGCTGGCAGCGAAGAGCAAGTCAGTAACACTGCGGAGCCCAGTGCCTGCTCGCAATTGAGACAGGAATGGAGCATCAAAGGCTGAAATATTGCAGAAGACATGCTGAACAGCAGTGAGGACAATTGTGAACTCCAAGTAGGGGTTGTCCTTCACCTTGGACTTGGACGTCACGGGTTGATCTCAGAGTGAACCTGCCAATGGTACGTGGGTTACTCTTATGCAGCTTCCTTTGACGGCATAAGCCACAACGCAACAGCAATGTGTATATTTATGAGATGCAGATAGCGTGTGTCCTCCAACATGTCATCGTGGCTCGCTGTACCGGGCAGAGCTGCCAATGCTAAGGTGAAGATGTCGTGTGCCTCTGCCACAGATTGCTGACTTCAAGACATCTACTATAAGACACTGGTCATGCATTGCCAGTCTACTTACATACGAGGAAGAGAGACGTGAAAGCCTTCTTACTTTCTCTGCAAATCTATGAGTTACACAAGGTCGGTGTGCTGGTGTGCTACCTTGACAGTGCTAGTTGAGGGGGGAACAAACTGTGAAGGCAGTACAAGTGATGTGCTACAAATATGTAGCCCCCCAGTCTTCTTGCAGCATGACTTTCGAGTGTCACATTGCAGGGATCAAGCGACTCCAGCAGCATATCAGTGACGGAATTTGTATTGGAAGAAGGCAGACATGTTACCTTGTGACCTGACGATTTTGCACTCCCCAAGAGCCAGGCGTGAAGCCAGCTTCATTGATGCTTGCCAGTGGCTCTGGTGTCAACGAGTCCTGCCGCAGGCGGGGGCGCCGGCGGGCAAGCGGGGCGTCCATTGTCCGGAGGAAATGCGTGTATATTAAGAGATGGGGAGGCCATGTGTGGCCAAGTACAAAGGCAAGCACATTGGACAAATGTACGTCACCTGCTGCTAAGCTGACCCGCTCAGTAACCACGAGTCAGCACATAGAGGTCGCTAGCTGACGCTCGAATACCGGACGGCAATTGACTAGCTCTTGTGCCAGCAGCTAAGGCTCGACCAGCTTTCTGATGCAGAGCATACGCCTGAGCTCGTTGCAGACAGGTTGACACTCGACGTCGCAGAAATGACAGATAGGCGCTGGCATACCCATCTGGGCTGGGAGCATATCCTCGCGTCGTGCATATCCCAGACTCGCTATGTTCTCGAGTAGGGTGTGGAAGCGAGGACCCAAGCAGCCGAAAGTGTCGATTGCGGCCGGGAGGAGAAATGCGTGTATATTAAGAGATGGGGAGGCCATGTGTGGCCAAGTACAAAGGCAAGCACATTGGACAAATGTACGTCACCTGCTGCTAAGCTGACCCGCTCAGTAACCACGAGTCAGCACATAGAGGTCGCTAGCTGACGCTCGAATACCGGACGGAGGAGGTGGTCACTGCGGGGGTAGTCTGAGTAGTGTCGGAGCTTTTTCTGCTCAGCACCTCCCACTGCGTGGCCAGCAATGTGTGTGGAAGCGGAACTCTTGTATGCCTCAGTCACCACCACATCAACCAAAGCTCGTGGGCCTCCGCCAGGTTGTACACCCACAATGTCCAGGGTGCGACGGTGATGGCCTCCCTGGGAATCCGTGGTGATGGGCATTACATTGCTCACTTCAACGATGGCGTGGTAGCCGGCGTCGCGCATCAAGCCCGCCAGGGCGTCCCGTAGGAGACTGTGGACGCCCACCACCTCAGGGCCTGTGGGACACCGCAGCATGTGGGTGGCTTGGTCTCCGCCCTCCGTACGGAAGCCACACTCACACTGAGTTACTCCAATCAGGCAGGTCGGGGGCAGGCCCAGGAACAGCTGGAGAAGCGTCCGGAATGCTTCAGGGCTGATTTTGAAAGCGTTGTGGATTGCGTGTGTGGTGAGCCAATCCGTTGCCCCAGGCGTTGCGAGCGATGTGAGACGTGCCAGACTCCTTGGATTGGTCTTGATATCCGGCATCGTCCTCAACGCTTGCTCAAGCACCAGACAATTTGGCACAGGCCAGACTCGTTGCGGCAGTTGAGGAGGGGGTTGGGGGTTCTCGGCCAGTCAGGGCCCGGCAGATTTAGGGTTGCGGGTCTCGGTCCCGCTGGGTGACCCGGCCATGGCGGCCCAGCCAGCGCCGCCGCGCGCGGCGCCCGCCCATGCGCCCCCGCGGAGGTGGCCCCACGGCGCGGCCATGGCGCTGCTGCACGGCCTGCCGGCGGCGTGGGTGTCGCTGCCGCTGGGCTTGGGGAGCCCCGGCGGGAGCCTCGACGCCTGGCTCGCGCCCGCGCCGGGTCTCACGCTCGGCGATCTGGAGCTCGACGACGACTTCGACCTCGGCGCCGTGATCGCCGAGAGCGAGCGCGCCGTCGCCATGGCAGCGCGCGCCTGGGACGACCTGGTGGCGGGCGAGGGCGCGGAGGGCCCCTCGATGTCAGCGTCCGCGTCCGAGGAGGAGGCGCACCTGCGCGCGCTGGCGCACAGCCCCTCTTACTTCGACGACAGCGACGACGACTCCATCTCCATCTCCCTCTCGCCGCCGCTGGCCGCGCCGCTCGGCCCCCCGCCCGACGACCTCTTCCCGGAGCTGGGCCCCATCGCCGATCCTTGGCTGCAGCTGGAGCTGGACAAGGAGCTGGAGGACTTCGTGGGGTCCTGCTCCGGCCCCTCCTCCGGCGGCCTGCCGTCGTCCGCCAACGGCTGCGCCACGCCGCCGGGGGGCCTGGAGTCCCAGGGCAGCGGCGGCAGCGCCAGCGAGAGCGAAGCGCAGGAGCCGGGGCTGGCGAGCAGCGAGGCGGGCGATGGCGCCATTGTGCGCGCAAGCTCGGGCGGCTCTGAGGCTCGGGCAGGGCAGGGGAGCCTGGACAAGCTGCTGCCGCTGGGCATCCTGGAGGCGCTGGGCGCCGGCGGGCCGCGCACGGCCGAGGACCTGTTTGCGCAGTACTTCAAGCTGGTGCCGGCCAAGACCATGCGCCCCATCTTCTCGTCCCTCACCGACTTCTACACCGAGCCGCCGGCGTTGACGCCGAGCCCGCTGGTGGAGCCTCCCAAGAAGCGGCTCACCACGCCGGCGAGCGCGGGCCGCAAGGAGGAGGAGCCGACCCTCAAGACCCAGCTGGTGGACTTCGCGGTCGCCATCGCCACGGGCGACGGGAGCCGGTCCCAGGAGCTGATGGAGCTGCTGCAGCTGGAGGCGACGCCCTGGGGCTCAGCCGCGCAGCGCACTGCGCACTACGTCATCGAAGCTCTCACCGTGCGGACGCAAGGCGCAGGAGAGGCCCGCTATGCGGATCCCCAGGAGACGTCCCCAGAGGTGTGTCCCGGAAGCTCCCCTGCATGTCCTTGCTCTTCTGGTCAGGGCATCGCTGGCGTCCATCGGCTGTCCTCCTATGGGGGCTCCTGGAGCACCGGGGCAGGCAGCCTTCTGCACTGATGATCATGATGATGGTGAGCAACCAGCCCAGCGCAACGCGTTCATCAGCTGTCGCCTCTGGCTGGATGGGGTGCAGGAGCTGGCAGAGTGCCAGTTGGAGTTTGCCACCAGGTTGCCATACGTCCAATTTGCACATCTGTCGGCCAATGCTGCCATATTGGATGCAGTGGCAGGCGACACCAAGGTCCATATTGTGGATCTCAGCATGTGGCAAGTAAGGCGGCAAGATCCCTCCACCTTGACTTTTATTGCTTCACTTGCCAGAGAATTACCGAGAGCTGTATAATGCCGAACTCGTCTGCAGAGCTCTCTGTCATCTCCCGTCGTCGGGCCTCGTGACCAAAGATTGCTGTGAGGCCTTGCTTGCAGGGCGGGCAGTGGGAGGCGCTCCTCCACCACCTCGCCAGGCGGCCCGGGGGGCCTCCAGAGATTCGCATTTCAACTGTTGATGTGCTGGATGCAAATCTGAGCCACTGCACGAGCAGTCCCATGGACTACAGCGCCACCTGCAAAGGCCTGCATCAACTGGCGGAGCGCCTAGGGTTCACCAGCTTTGCCTTCCACATCATCTCCACCAGACTGGAGAACCTTCGGCCTGCAGTACTGGACCTCGAGGTGCGCCGTACAGCTGTTGTCCACCCAAGCTCGGCAATGTTGGACGGCGATGCATTGCTAGATGTGACACAACAAAGAGGATATGGATCTAGTATAGTGAGTGGGATACTCAAGAGGCTAGAATCTTGGGGCTTGATTTAAGCCCTGGACTAGCCCAGGCTGGTGGATGAGGTCGAGCTCTTTTCTCAAGCCCAGCGCTTGCTACTGCTCGGTGACAGGATGGAGAGGCGCTCGTTATCAACGCCGCTCTCCGCCTCCACACACTGCCCGACAAGTCAGTCCTCAAGGCTAGCCCGCGGGACATTGTTCTGAAAGCCCTCCACACACTCAAGCCTCGCGTGGTCTCCCTGGTTGAGATCAGCTCCAACCACAACTTCCAGTTTTTCCTGCAGCGATTCAAGGAGGTAAGGAGGGCACTGTCGACTCCCGCGCTCTTGTTTCCTCGATACCTCCTACTTGCAATGTGGTTTCTCGGGGGCCATGCCCCCAGGGAAGAGGCGGGGGGTGGGGGGGGGATCCCATCACGAAGAACGGCTGGTTTTGCCGTGACATTGCAGGGGACCGTGCAGTGGCCCGATTTGGTCACATGGTTGCTGACTGCAGTCAATGTTGGAATAAGTCACTAGAAACTAGATCACTCAGTGAAATGTGGTCCCTTATTCAAGTGCAGCCCATGCGCTCATCCCTCTGGTGGCTCTGCTGAATGCTGTGGCAGGCTCTGGATGTGTTTCTTGCAAACATGGAGAGCATTGCAAATGTTTTACCATCGGACTGCAAGAAGCGGCATATCTTCGAGAAGCACATCATGGGGCGCGAGATCATCAATGTCATTGCGTGCGAAGGAGCACACAGGACCAAGCGCACTGAGACTTTGGTGCGGTGGCAAGCCCGCATGCGGGAGGCAGGCTTCATACCCAGGTCTGGTATTGTTGCATTTCACAGCAAAGTCCTTGCCAGGTTGTCAAAAGCCCGTTGCGCTTGAGGCGAGGTAGCAGGCCAGGAGCACTTCAGGAACAGTGTGACCATGTCTTGGCATGTAGATGTGTGATTGCTGGGGTCTGCTGCAAGTTGGATGGGCTGGCATAGCTGCATGAGCTCCAACATGTTGAGTCAATTAATGTACGTTTGCAAACACTTGGCCTTATTGTGAGGTCTTGTGAAGCATCGAGGCCCCGCCGCTGTGTGTGCAGGCCATATAGTCCGCAGCGGGCCAAGAGCATTGGTGCCAAGGTCCTACAGAAGCACAGGTCATTCTCTGTGCAGGAGCAGGCAGGAGCTCTGCTACTGAAGTGGAAGAAGGAGCAGGTGATGCACGCGACTGCATGGTGTCCGTACTGGTGACGGTCACTTCACAAGAAGTCTCAGACTGCGGGGGAGGAGGAGCTGGGTCGTACCACTGACGCACTTTCTCCTCCACTTAACGGTCAAGATTGTGCAGGCTCAGAGCCAGGTCGGTTCCTGTGGTGCTTGATTGTGTGAGCTTCCTAGTTGACCTGGCAGGGCATGGATTGTTGCCAAGGTCGAGGTGGCCGCCATGCAAAAGCACAGCTGATTTATAGTGCAGTTGGAGGTCTGAGCTCGTCTCATTCAGGTGTGGATGCTCTAGGTGGTACTGCATGTAACAGAGATTAGCAGCCACTAGCATTATTCAAGGCTGACTGCAGTCTTCCCAGTTCCAAATAATATATCACTCCGATCAGTGTACTGCATTTGCCTGAACATCTTCAATGTCTATCCTTGCCTCGATGACATTGGCCGAATGTCTTTACAATTGGGGGCAACCAGGCGGGAAATCTGTCTCTATTGACTTTACTTTATGATTCGCTGGAGAGCTGGTAAAGACGCATGACGTTTCCGTGCTTACTACCGGCTGCTTGACTTCCATGCCACAAAGCTTGAGCTTATGTCAACGGCACAGATCTCAATTTCCTCAAGAGACTGCTTGAGTAGCTCAAGTACGCCGACCATCTGCGGGAAGAGGAGTTCTTCCCGTCGGCAATCGACACCCATGGGGCGCTGGGCGCTCGGTGGCTCGAGCTGCTCACCCAGCTCGCCCGTCACGCCATTGCCCGACGCTTCCACGGGGAGCCGGTGGACTTTCCTGCAGCCGGGTCGCTGGCGCAAGTGTACCGTATGCGCCTGGCCGTCTCGCTGCAGAGGTCTATGGCCCGCGCGCTGCACCTTCGTGCCGGCAGAGCCCTCGCTGCTGCCTCTGGCTCTGGCCAGGGGACCCACTTCCAGGAGCCTAGCATCTCTGATCTGCGGCTGCTTAGCAGGAAAAGTTCCGTGTAACAGAAACAAATGTAGGCCAAATTGCCAAGTACAAAGGCAAGCACATCTGAAGGTCTACATAACCCACAGCAGATTGACCCGCTCTACAACCACGGGTCAAAACATAAAGGTCACTGATCGCTGCATGAATACTAGATGCCAGAAACGGAGCCCTCCTGCCACCAAGTAGAGCTCGCCCAGCTTTCTGGTGCAAGGCACTAGCCAAAACCCCTTGGCAGGGATTACTGAGTGATTCGTAGCTGCTTTCTGTGCTGCTTGTTCTTAGCGCTTCCCCTGGCCCCCTTCTCGTACTCTGTCCATTCTTGTCGGGCTGGCGTTTCCAGCCCCTATCCTCAACGGGCGAGCACTTTCTGGACTCGGCAGCGCCCTCGCTGCTGCCCCTGGCTCCGGCCTGGGGACCCGCTTCCAGGAACCCTGTCTCTCTGGCCTGAGGCTGCTGAGCAGGGGTTGCTGAGTGCTTCGTGGCTGCTTAGTTGCGTCGTGTGCTTGTTCCTCCTAGTGCTTCNTCTGGTGCGCTCCGCCCGCCCCGCCGCTCCGCGCGCGCCCGAGCAGGCACCCGCATTCCCGCCGCTGCGCCTGCCGCTGCCGCTGCCGCTGCCGCCTCCTCATGCTGCCCGTGCCCTCTGCCGCCCTCTGCCGCCCGGCACGGCCGCCGCAAGACCTCCCCTGCCGTGTCCTGCTCTCTTCTTCCCACGCCTATCCCGAGTTCTCCGGGCGGGCTGTGGTGCAATGGCAGCACCGTCGACGGTGCACGGCTCTGACGCCACGCCCACTGGCCCACCGGACTGCCGTGTAGTTCGCGGGCGCGGCACCCAGGCTGGCCGTCCGCCCAGCCGGCGCCTTTGAGGGCTTCAGATGCGGCTCTGCTCGCCTCCTGCCTCCTGCAGCTTCGACCAAGAGGTACTGCCAGCAGCCCTGGTCACGCTGGCCACGCTGCTCCCTCTTCAGCTGCCGAAACCAGGGCTTCCAAGACGTGTGGACTCTCACGTGCCCAGCGCAGTGTTTGCAACGTTGCGTGGTGGCAGGGCACTCCATGGCCGCAGAGCCGCCCGGACGGTGTCCGTGAGGGCGATAGCCGACACAGATGAGGTTCGTCGAATGCCGGGCTTGAGCTCAGCAGATTGCGCAGCATGTGGCGCGACCGGATCGAGCTTATTGAGCCGGCCAGGCCGTTCGCCTTTTGCGCGAATCTGCTTCGCGCGCGTAGCGGCCTGGTCTTCCATCAACTCTCCAGACGACCGACTCCTGTGCTGACAGTACAGTCAGGCTCCCTCGCCCGCACAGCAGCGGCAGGTTCGAGGAGTGTCCACAACCGACGAGGGTGGCGCCAAAGGCCTCAACTGGCTGGCGCCAGTTGTCGTCCCCCTGGCCCTCTTTGCGACTTATGTCACGCCACTCATGACACCGTACTTCAAGCAGCTCATCGCTGAGTGAGCACCGTGCCACACCTGCTCGCAAGGTAGTCAGCGATCGAGGGGACACGGCAGCCCAGGTGTCCCCGTCCGTACCTGCTGCAGACAGTGTGGTCGCAGCCGCCTCTTGTGTCCAGAGTCTATCCTCAGTAGCAAGGCCGAAAGCTTGAGAGCCCGGCTGCGCTGTGAGGATGTCACAGCGCTCCCAACCAGCCGGAGTACCTCCACATCCCCGGCGTGGACAAGTTGCTGCAAATCTTGACACCATTTTTTGCGTGCGTCTCTTCCACCAACTCCAAGTCAAGACGTTTTTCACTGTGCGTCGCATGCGCTTCTAGTAGAGCTTGTGCTGGTCACTACGTTTTGGACCTACTGCACGCTGGGCACAACTGTTTCAGTGAGCATTTTGGCTGAGCATACCACCTCAAGAGCCTCTGTGTGCCTGAGGCTTGGCAGGAACTTTCGCGTGGAGCAGTGTGGTACCCTCGCCCTTGGCTACTTCCTCACGTACCTCTTTGCTTGGTCGATCACAGCTGCCGTCGAGTCGTGCCGCTCGGATAGGTGAGTGTCGACTCATGGGGCCCTGCAGTCAAGTGCGAATCACAGAAGGCTTTTGTGGTGGGAGGTAGGAGTCTGCCGTTACAATTGGCCCTAACAATCACCACAATCTATCATTGTGGGCTGTGGTTGTGTGCAGCAAGGGTCACAAGCCCCTCAAGTGGGGCCCGACCCTCATCCCACTGTGTATCGTCGTTGGCACTTACCTCATCATCCCCGCCCTGTGGCTCACTGCCTACCTTCGCAGCGACTCGGTTTGTCAAGCACGCCCTCACAGCATTGACAGTTGGAGCTACGGGCAACTATGTTGGGAAGCTAGGGCATGTCAGTATGGCCTCTCTGAAGCCGCAGGAGTTCCTCGTACGAGTTGAGTTGTTCGTGCTGCGCTGCAGGACAATCCCACCGCAGAATGGGTGGAGGAGAAGAAGAAAGTGCCTGCTGCAAAAGTTGCAGCTGCAACTGCCGTGCTCTTTGCGGGATTCGTGCCACTCCTTGGCACGATGTTCACCAGTGGCCATGACCTAGCCGTCTGCGCGGTCGCCATTTTTACGACACCCTTCATCTGGCCTGTGAGCTCCTCGAGCGCCTTCTCGTCTTTCCCTGCTTGGGATGTCCACCGCTGCGGGAATGCCATCCCTGACACTCGCCCTGCCCTGCGGCTATGCTCACCAGCTCTTCTACTCACGCCTGACAACGCCTTCGGACCGTGACGGGCCTGCTGGTCATAAAGCTGCTGTGGCAGCTCACCTCCTCGCAGCAGGGGCATGCTTGGCCTTTCAGGTAATCCACTCGGCCTGCGTGCATGCTGTGTCGTGCACATCTTCCTTACTTCAGGCAACCCTCTGGCGCGTCATTATGCCCTTACTGTGTATGGTGTCGGGGTGGAAGGCCGTGGCGGCGATCCAGCTGGTGCAGCACCCAGATCTGCTGCAGCAGACACTGGCGCTATTCGGTAACCACGAGGGGGCTCTCCATTCGCCGCTCTTCCTCGTCTCCACGCTCCCAGTCCTGGCAGCCAGCTTCCTCTTCGTGCCCTTCTATCAGGAGGGCTGGTCGGCCACCACGATGTACTTCCTCGCATCGGTGGTGCTCGGACCTGGCACGGTGCACTCACTATACTTTGCTTACCGGGAGAACAAGTACTTGTCCCTCTCCACCCAGACAAGCAGCCTGACCAAGGCTGAGTAGTCCCTTGATGACAAACTCATCTGTACAGTAGAGTTCACATCGTCGAGCTCTCAAATCTCAGAGGATTGATGCGAGATGTGGCTCAGTAGTAGACAGGGTCAAGCTATTATGCACGAAGCTTGACAGCTGCATGGGCAGCAGACGCTTTGTATTATACTCTGTGTGGGCTGAGCCAGTGTTAGGTCTGAGCGAGAAGTCATGACGACCTGTCAACATGAAGCTTCACATTTTGATTGCTAAATTTTACATTTTTTGCCATTATATGAAATGAAGATTAGGATGTGGGCTACACATCCACGTTCACCCTGTCATGGGAGTGCAAATTTGTTGCTGTTGCGCAGCTTTTCCAAGCATTTGTTGCAACCCTTAGGCCAACCTGAACTGGGTCTTTAGTATACTTATTATCTTCTGACGGAAAATCCTTGTTGTTATGGACAGTAGGTTTGTAGCGTATATGATACCAAGTACTGCAATCTATATCAAGCCATCAACTCGGAATGTACCACTGATACATGCAATTTGTTGCCAACACAACACATCTATCTGTAAATCAAAATTCTCTTGAAATGACAGCATTTTTGTAATTGAGTATTCCCAGTTGAAAGGTCTGCACCATCCAGACGTCGCTCTGCAGCCGTATAACTGATCGTAGTATGGAATACACATACTGATTACTGGCTTGCTAAATGTCAGCTCTTGGACGATGACCTGCTCAAAACGTTTCTCAAGACTTAACCGCTGCTGGCTTGTATTATGCAATCAATGACATCTTGAAGGCAGAAATCTAAAATATCTTTCAGCTTTCAGCTATCCATCCGCTTTCTCAAGGTCGGTTTGTCACTGTGTGCCACTTTCAGCTAGTGAATTGTACATTACATTGTTATCTGAAGGGGAAGGAGGGGGGGGGGTGGGGGGGGGGGCGCGGTGGAACATGTGGCTGCAATAGCGGTGGACAGATGGACACCTGCCTTGATTTCCCAACATTTGCCACTGGTCCACAAAGCTTGTGAATACAGCAGGCACACATGTTCTGATACTTTCGCCTCATCGTCGAGTGGATGTAGATCTTTTACAGGCCACACGCTACTATTGCAGGTAACGCATGCTTTCAATATCTATGTTCCCCATAATTGGCGGATCAATTCCGTCGTGCTCTTGATTCTACAAGCATATATGCTCAAGCATATATGCCTCATAAGCATGGTGATAGAGGTGTTAATATGCAGCGATGTATACAATCGTCTTTGCTGACAAAATTCCCTTGGCAGGAGCCTGGAGCTCCGACTCGGAGGTTGATTCAGACACTGGCAGTCAGTGGACGCACTGATTCGGTCCTTGTGGCTGCTGCAGTAGTAAATTTGGGGTAAGTTGTTGGACAAAAAGTTGCTGTTCACCTTTGCCAGCATATTCCTGCAAGCAAGGTCCAGGTACCATCTTCTCCAGGTTCCAACCAGTCGGGCCCGTCAACTCCATGAAGCTGTAACGGAGAAAGAAGTTCGCCAGAAAGACCTAGTTGAACTCAAAACCCAGGCCCGTGCTTAGTTGGCTGGAGAATGCAGGTCAGCCTCAAGCCAGCATGTTCCAGCAATGAAGGCAATTGGAGTTAGAAGAAATCGAGCCAAGGCGATGGAGCGTACCCGAACAATGAGAGGCACGAAGTCCTTGCCAGGGCACTGCTTATTAGGCATGGTGTCAGCAACACTAGTAGTCTGGTATCCATTGGACCACAGCAGGTTGCTTAGATTGCTCCTATTGGGCCCCAAGAATCGCCTGTACAGTGCATGGCAGTCACAGCCCCGCCTGATTAAGGTCCTGAGTAGCTGCTAGTGAGGTCTTGTATTGCCCATACCCAAATGCTGTGAATGTGTAATAGTCAAAGCGGCCGCCTTGCATACCTGGGGTCAAAGGCATCCGGGTTGGGGAATATCTTCGGGTCCCTTGACACAAACCAGCAGTTGCCACAGATGACCTCATCCTTGTACAGCTGGTAAGACCCAGTGTGAGAAGTAATGACATGGTCCTCCTTCATCCTCGCGTGCTGCCACATGAGGAGTACAGGCTTCACTACACCTGTGACAGTTTGCGCTTACCATACCAAGTGGCCCTGTCTCCGTGATCTGGTGCTTTTGTGGTTGGTGCTTAGTGCACGGACACGACAGCCAGCAGAATGGCAGACGGAGGCCCGAATTTGGGTGTGTCAGCAGGTCAACATTGTACACACTTAAATACACAATTGTGCATTTGCACCTGCTGCCCGTCCATGAAGCAGGGGCTCGAGGCAGGGTGTGCAAATTACCTGGAGGAAGACAGGGGGATGGAGCCGGAAGACTTCGTACACTATGCTCTCCAGCAAAGGCATATTGGCAACAGATTCCAGCGTCACTTTCCCCCCTGTCTTTGCTACTGCCGCTTGCGCTTCCTCTGTCAGCTCTTTCATCAGGTCATGTCGAGCTCCACCTGGCCCCCCGTTATGTGACGTGCAAGCAACCAGTTATTGGAGCCTATTTCACGCATGTTATGGAGGGGCGCAACTTCAACTTCTTGTAATGCAGAGAGCACACCCAGTATTCTGTCCTTGCTACAGCTCGCAGGAGCTGATCTTGGTCATCACAAAGGAGCTGATGCTCCAAATTCAACATGGAGGAGTCGAGGTGATGTCTGGGCAAATGCTGAGGTGCAAGATGTGAGCAGCGATTGCAGTGTGAGTATCTCACCAGACATGACCCCCAGTTGCATGAGCGTGCTGGCCAAGGCGCCTTGTATAGCGCCTCTGGAGTTGAAGCTGACAAAGAATTGGAGGTTGACGAGCGCCTCCTCCCTGGTCCACATATGAGCAATTGACAACAGGGGAGAATCATGCTAGCGGTCCTGGTCGAACTCTGGGCCCCCTGAGGCGACCAAGCAACAGCTAGCTTGGATTGAGGGAGGTGGGAAGAACTGTTACCTTGTTAGATTGAACGGCTCCTCCATGCCAAGCTTTACGGCTTCGTCCATGTTGTCCTCATAGAACTGTAGCTGCGCGCTGCGCAAGATACGAGTGCTCTGCAATTGTATCAGAGGCACAAGCCCGAGCAATGAGAAGGAGGGAACTTGTCCGGAGGCGATTGGCATTGGCTCAATTGCTCAGAGCTTACGCGAGTGCGACTTGGGGGCTCGGCTTGACAAGGCCCAGCTTTGCAACACTTGGCAGGATCAAGTTCTTGGTCACGAAGTCCTTGACAGCACTCCCAGGCAGGTTCATGATGGGAATGATCATGGGCCCAGCCCAACTGCTGATGAAGTCAGAGCTGACAAGCTCTGGTTTGGCAGGCTGCCAGGCCTGCAGATTGCAGGGAGAAACTGAGTATCTGCAGCTTGACTATCAATCCAGAATCAAACTAGGCAAGCGAGCTAAACGGAGAGGCTCGAGTTGTAGACTGCACCTTTTTGGACTCGAAGCCAATGAGGTGCCAGTTCCACATCAGTTCACCAAGGTCCTTGTAAATCTCCACCTTGCCGTCCTTGGCAATGGCTTGCTCCCACTTGTCGAAGAAGAATGAGCTGAGCTGCGGTGCCAGTGCCAATGGTGGCCTCAGATGCCTTGCATGTATGGAGGTCACATGCTGCACCAAGCATGGGACCAGGGTTTGCAAGGTGAGAGTGAGGTGAAGAGACGCTCACTTGTTCAGCTGCCGGGACGTGCTTGGGACCATACACAGCCAGCAGCTTGATGCAGTAGCCCTTGAGCCGTTTATGCTTCTCCTCAGCAGGGTCCACCTCTGCTAGGATTCTGTAGCCGTTGTTGAAAGTCTTCGCGTCCGGCAAGTAGAGGCCGAAGAAGATATCTTTCTTCTCGACCTGGATGTGCCATGCACCTAGGATGCTTGAGACCACAACTTCACCCAGCAGTGCCCTGTGGCAACGGGTTGCATCGTCTACGCGACGAGAAAGAGGACGCTTTTTGCCGACAACTGGCTCGGCAACAAAGAGGTGGCGTACTTTGGAGTTGTCGTAAAGGATGTCATAAGAAGCACGATCAAGGATGTACACGAGGTTGGATTTCTTCAGGTCTGGCCCAATGTGGGTCTTGAAGACCGTGCTGACCAGGACATGATCACCGCGGCAGACCAGTCAGTAGCGCAGGTGAAAGAAGCGAGAGGTAGCTGCCCAGGGACTGAGGCGTGTGGGTGAGACAGCAGCTCCGATAGTCTCGGCAGCAAGAGAAGAGGCTGTGACAGCAGCCACACAGGCTTTTCTCATCAGATATACGGGCTGGCTCTGAACCTTTTGTATTTCTCCATACGAGAGGTCGCGAACTTGTGCCACCCCTGGAGGTAGAAGTAGTCCAGCCAGTCCCGAAGGGCCCCCGGGTTGTCCCAGCTACCAGGAACCTCCTGCACGCCAGCCGCAGATGCCCTGGCTGCCGAAGCAGAGGGTGGCTGTGGCCCCCTCTCCTTATCATCCTGCTGCCGGTGCGCAGACGCACAGCACACCTCATGAGTACGTGGCTGATGGTTTGGCAGAGAGTAGGGCCTTCTATCTGGTGGGTCTAGGGGCTGGGGGTTGGGATTTGCTGAGCTTGAAGTGATTGTGAGCTGAGAGGGTCAACTCATGTTCTCAACATTGCAGCCGGGGGGGGGGGGGGGGGGGGGNGGAGGGGGGGCTCTGGGGTTGGCAGGGGGTTCTATGCTCTCTCAGAGGTATTGAGGCAGAAGTTCTCGTCGGACGACTTGCACATGGCACGTTGCAATGGTGTTGTACCAGGCATCCACATTGGGGGCTCGGACCAAGCAGCTCACCTGGAAGAATTGGTGCGGAAAGGGACACTTGGAGGCCGTGGCTTCCTGGGTAACCGGCTTCGGGTCGCCGCGAGGCCCTGGCTGCGCACGTGCCCAGCCATGCGGCATGCAGTGGCCACGGAGGCTCGAGTTATCGGGGGGCGAGAGGCAGGAAGAAGCACGCGTGTGCAGGGCCAGCATGTGAGCAAGCCATGACTTGCCATAGCCAGTGTCGAGAGCTGCTCGAAGGCGGCCCCACCAGCAGCAGCATGGGCAGAAGAGGGCCAAGCAGGTACGAGCGAGCTTGCACAAGGAGTCAGGAGTGGCGGACCTGGGAGGCGGCCCCTCGCACGAGCCAGCGGTGCGCGGAAGGTCGGAGGCTTCGGGCCAGAGCCGGGCTGGCGAAGCTGGGGCGGCACGGTGCGGGGTGCGGGTGCAGCCCAGTGCAGCGCAATGCAGGTCAGAAGGGCGCGGCCCAGGGGCTCGAGGTGCGCAGAGCGCGGCGGAGGACAGCTGCGGGGGGGTGGGCTGCATGGGTCTTCCCGGTGCCCGCCGGCGCTGAGAGGGTGGGGTGGGGAGGCGCAGTGGGAGAGGCGGAGCGGGGCGCGGCGCTCACCGGGCGGCATGGCCGGCGATGGGCAGCGCGGCGGCGGCGGCAAGGGGTGGCGGCGGGGCGGGCAGCGAGGCCATGGCGGGGCGGCGG
>WELB01000366.1:26411-40241 GCA_009602725.1 Spirogloea muscicola | reverse complement strand
CCCCCCCCACACACCAAAAGCCAGTGCTTGCTAAGAGATGTCGCTGCAATCTGACCACCCGCAGTACAATGACTTGAGCGTCCCATCGGGGACTACCGACACTTCGGCCCCCGGCTATCGCCCCGTCCCCGTGCCTTACCCAAGGTACCCAACAACGTCTCATGTGTCTGCCCCAGCGAGCACCCTTGCCACCTCGGTCTTGCAGTCTCCTGTGCAAGCAAACAGCTCCTTCGATCCTGACAGCAGCCGTTTCCTCGCTCCTGGCACCTCACCTCACTCCATCGTTTTCTGCAGGCGTCAGAAGACTGTCAGCTTCACAGCAAACCTGCCCCACCTTCAGAAGCCCGAGGAGCTTCCGATCAATGAGCGCTTTCCACTGAGCAAGCAGTGGAACTTCAACCAGGCCCAGGTTAGCAGTCACCTAGGATGGCTCGTCAGGGTCTTGGAACCGCCGATGTCGGCCCGATTGCGGCTGCATGATGGTGGCAGTCTTGCCTGACATGCCTGGAATGATCCTGTGCTTCTTCAGATCACTGCGCTCTTGAAGGCCCTGCTGTCAGACCCCCTGCACCTTGTTGGCAACCGCCCTTGGACTTCGGTGACTGCAGAGAAGGTGCTGCTCTTGCTCCGCAACATGGCTCCCTAATGTGCCATCTTCATACTGTGGTTCTTCTCGACGCCTGCTCTGGTCTTGTCTGAGTCCTTGCTCACTGTTGTAGAGCTTAGAGCTCTACCACCAGGATGGTCCTGACTTTGGCACCTGGTGCTTGCTTGTCACAGGAAAGCCTCTTCCAGGGCTTTGGCGGCAACAAGCGCTTTGACCGTGTCAAGTTCCCCAGTCCATTGGTCCTCAGTCTGCCTCGGCCTTGGACTGATGATTACGAGTTTGGCCGTCAAGCATTGGCTGGCATGCACCCCAACCAGATCAAGGCCTGCCCCAGCCCTCCGGATCATTTCCCAGTGAGCACCATTGGCTGCCTACTTGTGTTTGCAGCCTATGAGGTCTTGGTACTGCTACTCATCCGATCGAAATTAATGCCGACCCACTGAGTCGCTCCGGTTGCTCCAGCTCGCAGTCACCGCCCAGTCTGGGGGAAGCACCTCTTGGGCAGGGCATATCGTGCACTTTGCATGGCCCTGTTGGTTGTCCCTCCTCGCTTAAAGCTTGCCCTGTACCTTCTTCATACAGCTGAAGCAGGGGGACGTGGCTGAGCGCTTGCGCCCAGGGAGAAGCCTGGAGGCAGAGTTCAAGGACAAGCGCTTGTCCATGATTGACTACAGTGATCTGGAAGAATTCTTCGACGAGAAGGTGAATGAGCAGAAGGAAGCCATTATGTATGGAGCTCGGTGTCTCTTCTACCGCGACCAGACAGAGAGGATTCTGCCCATTGCCATCCAGCTTAAGAAGAAGGAACCAATCTTCACGCACGCCAATGACACGAGCGAGGGCAAGTGGAAGTGGTTACTAGCGAAGGTGCTCGGCAGCTCCAGGCCCTACAGCGCACCTTGGCTTGCCCTTCACATCCATTGAAGTCCCGCGTCGGCTCAGATCATCATTGCCGGACTGCTTTGTCCAGAAGAACCTGATTGTTGGAGCCATTGTAAACCTGGTTATCATCACAGAGTGCCATTGGCAGGCCACTACTGACATTTCCGAGCGTTGTACTGGCGTGGCAGGCATTTGTCACGTCAGTAGACTCTGGTGTCCATCAGCTGAACAGCCACTTCACCAATTGTCATGCATGCTCTGAGGTAGTTCGTTTAACATGAGGCAGAATGATGCAGCTCAGGTCGTCCCTTGTAAGGCACCTCCAGCTTGTTGTGGTCGGTGGTCATATATCGCAAGCTACGTGCTACCTGCAAGACCCACCAAGCTTGACATCCTGTGTTTGTCTTGTGCAGGTGATTGTCATCTCGCTGCGCCGACAATTGGCTGAAGCCCACCCAATTTTCCGGCTGCTAGTTCCCCACTATAGGTACACCATGAACATCAACAAGGAGGTGAGGGCCTGATCAACCAGTCTTCTGTCAGGCCCCTGCACCCGTACATATGAGGCTGTCTATTGAATGTTGCACCATTTCCTCCTCAGCTAAGACCAGCCTAAGCCTGTGGTCAAGGTCTGAGCAATCGGTTGTCGCAACTCAACACTGCTTCCTCTTTCTATGTTACTCTCAGGCTCGCCGGCTTCTCATTAATGCTGGACATGGGCTTGGCCTAACTGCTGCTGGCATTGTTGAGCGGACCTCCTCCACTGGCCAGTACGCCATGCGGGTGTGCATCCATGGGCCCATCCCATTGCAGAACAGTCCCCCACTACTGGTCTGCAAGAAGGCTTGCGAGCAAGACTGTGCTCTCCTTCTGACATGTGCTGGTGGCTGCAGGCTGCTGCTGCTGTTTACGGCTTGACCTGGGAGTTCGACACACAGGCTCTGCCCAGGGACCTCGTGAAACGTGGAATGCTAAACGAGGATGGGACCAAAACGGAGTATGTGGAAGATTACCCCTACCGTGATGATGGCATGGCTGTGTGGAAGGTAGAGCAACCCTTTCCTCTCCAAGCTGCGGATCCTACTTCACATTGCGGAGGTGCAACCCCACAACAAGGGTTGATATTGGGATGACATTATGTTTCTTTCTCACACAGGCAATCGAGGGGTATGTCCGGGACTATGTGGCCCTTTATTATGGCAGCGATCCTGCAGTGGTAAAGCAGAACATTGCTGATGACAATGAGCTGCAGGCATTCTGGGAGGATGTGCAGAAGGGCCACGCTGGTAAGAGGCGTGCGACAGGCAAAAACGTACTGTTGGCAACTTGGACAAGCAGTGGACACAAGCTGTAGTTGTGTTCCAACTGTATGTCGCAACTCTCTGTGGAGCAATGTCTGTCTCGGCTATCAACCAGCATGCATTTCGGCAGCCCTGACTTGCCACAGTGCAGAGAATTGCAAGAAACGGTACTTCAAGAGCAGGCCCTGACTTGCCATGAATTGTTCTCCCAGACAAGAAGACTGAGTGGCCCAAGCTGGAGACCGCAGACTATCTTGTGCAGATTCTGACCACGATGATCTGGGTCCCCAGCGGCGTGCACAATGCTGTCAACTTCTCTCAGGTGCCGCCTCTAGCATTGACTGCACTTCATTGGGATGAGCAATCATCTGGGATGGCTGCTCTCCAGGCGGATGACGGTGCCATTGGTTGTTCATCGGCCCTCACTCCTGCATGACCCTGCAATCCTTGCATTCTGTGATGGGCAGTACGACTACAGTGGGTGGCAGCCCAATCACCCTGCCGGCATGCGCTCTCGCATGCCCGAGGGCGAGGTTGAAGAGAAGGATTTCATGGCGGTCATGCCGCGCCCAATCCAGAGCGTAATTGTCATGGCAATTGTGAAGGTGCAAACAACTCCCAGATTGGCGCTGTGAATTTAGGGTCCAAGGACTTGCGACAGATCTGACAGCTTGCACTATGTGCTCTGCAGTCTTTGGTTGGGAGGTCCCCTGAAGAATTGTACTTGGGTGAGGATCCCAAGGAAAACCCCCATGCTCAAGAGTGGGCTGTCGAGCAGGCGGCACAGGGTAACACCCTCCTCCTGGCCTGGGATACTGATCCCTCCTCTTTGACTCCTGGATACCTCCCTCTCCACAACAATATCCTCCCTCCACACGCCCCCCCCCCCNTCCCCCCCCCCCCCCCCCCCCCCCCCCCCAACACACACGATTCTCAAACAACCTCCACCCAAACGCCCTTTCCCTTGTAATCATCCTGTGTTTGCTTCAGTAATTGCCTTCGCTCACATGCTTTCGCTCATGCATTCTCCAGTCACCCCTCGCTTCCCACCTTCCCTCTCCTTGCTAGCTCTCCTGCCTTCAGCAAAAGCGCCTCCCTATCACGCCGGCCCTGTGCTCATGTATCCAAGGGGTTGGAGGGCTCTTTGCTGGCTGGCTAACTGGGTGGCTGGTCGGATGCTTGTCTGCTTGGCTGGTCATTTGATGGATTTCTTAAGCTCGTTTTCGAATTGAGTCGAACTTACTATCTGGCTGTGTAAGCGTCCCGCAAGCATGCTCAAGTCCTTGCTGTTGGTTGTGCAGCTCTTCACAAGAAGTTTGAGAGTTCCATGCTTGATGTCCAGTACGAGCTTGAGCAGCGCAACAGGTCAGCTCCTTTGGCATGCGCACACCATATCGCCTGTGCTGCTTATGAGACAGAGATGTGTCGATTGCCCCAATGTGTATGGCAAACCATACAGGCCTGAAGTGCGTGTTTCATTAGAGTTGCGTGCCAATCTAGACTGCAAAGAGCGTATGGCTCTAGGATGACAAATTCTGCGAGCCACTGTATATCAGCCAGTGAAGTGGGATAAGCTTCTCACGGAAGCAAGTTGCTGCAACCACACAGGAGGCGTGTGGATGCAGGTGGCGTGGCTTACCCGTACTTGCTACCGCGCAAGCGCTACAACCACAAGGGCGAGGCAATTGAGGGCCTCTGCAACAGTGTCTCTATTTAAGCTGCAATAAGTTGACGCCTCCACCAAAGGAAGGGCTAAATAGGGATGACAACAGACATGTACATATGCACCTCATGAGGACGGTGTTTGTACCCCACGTTGGTGTTGATGATGTAGTGGCAGTGCTCTTGCTATGTAGTGTTTCAGCAGCTGCACAACTCCCCCACCACTTCATGTTGTGTTGCAAAGTCCACCAATTTTGAGCATGTCGTGGGGAGACTCTGAAGGCTTTATTAGCCACTTGGCTTTTCTTATTACTATGTGGGTTGTGTTTAATCTCCTCATCTGTGCAGTCCCCTCTCGCTGGTTTGGGGACTCGAAAGCTAACCTCACAATTTATGTCGACAAGTGCTATGCTCTAAGAGCTGGCAAGAAACATAACTTGAAAACGCAGATGCAGAGATCTAGAGAGTGAGATAGGAATTCGCATGGAAGCTGAGGCCAGCCATCTTAATCTGGACATTGGCAGCAGAAGGTGACTGACTCTCTTGAAGAGTCTGCAGCTATGTTTGGCGCGCAGATTGTTGCAAGTCAAACGAGCACGAGTCTTGCTATTTTTATTTTTGAATTTTTTTATCTGCACAGGCTGGGAGGATCGCTCAGCAAAGAAAGAAAGTGCTCGCCCATAGAGAAGAGGGGCTGGCAAAGCCAGTCCAAAAAGAATGGACAAGAGGCTACCCAGAAGTGGACCAAAGGGAGGCAAATGAACAAAGACATGTGTCCATAGCTGTTTGGAATCCGTGGTCGTAATCTCAGCTAATTAAAGCAACAGGCTTGCTGCATTCCACTGCCCTCGCTGCCTTCTTCCCACTCCAAATTCTTTGACCGTATTTCTGTCTGTTCCATTGGGCTGGCTCCTCTTAGGCCTCGTCCCCCTTATCTGCTTTCTGTCAGGACTGTCGTTCTTTAGCTTTTGGGCTGGCCTTTTGCAGGCCTCGCCCCGTTTGTTGTCTTGGAAGTGCTTTCTCTTTGCAAGAGCTACTTCTCCTTAACAAGAGCTTCTTCTTGCCAGGATACGGCCCGGTAAGTGGTGGCCAGCACGTCCTCACTGTTAAAAAGTTTATGTTGATCGATGTCAAGCTTTAGGTCGAAGACAGCAACTGTGGAGGTGTGGTGGGTAGGCGAGGCAGGGAGGATCGTAGGCGGGCTCTGCAAATTCAACAACCGGGAAAATCAGATGCGCCAGTGCGCAGCAATGCAGCCACCGGGCTGATGCTGGAGTGCTTCCTGGCCGCCAGCGGCCGCCTTCAACAAGCTGGCAGGCAAGTAATCTGAGATTCCAAGGTTGGTGATAGAAGCAATTAGCAGTAGCCAAGCCCAGCCCTTTCTCTGACGCTTCCTGTAGGTATCTGAATAATCAAGAGGCACGTCCCAGTGTTTACATCATATAAAAGGCGTCGCGTATATCTAGAAGAAAAGATGTGGCAAATGGCCAAATGAATGTATCATGCACAACAGTACGTCAAATGAGGAGTGGACTTTGCTGTCGAACTCCTTCAACTGGCGCAACCCCTGTAGTTGCTTGCAAGCAAAGGGCTTCTCCCAAGCTTGTGGTCCTTCATAAGCAAGTCATCCTCAATCCTCTACCATATCTGCCCCCACAGTCTGGTTGTAACGCTCCTGAATGCTGCAGTAGCATGACACGAAGTGTTGATCAGACACTTGCAACATGATAATTCTCAGCCGCATGACGATGAAGTGCTGATCAGACACTTGCAACATAGACATACATCAGCAGATGACGCAAAATATCAGCACATGAGGGACAAGTGACAGCACTACATGCCCATCCACGTTCTTGCTGATAAAGAATGATGCTCACGTCACTCCACTCACCTGCCATTCATGGCTGGCATGTGATTGGACTTGAGAGCTGCTTGAGACCTCCCAACGCGGCTCTGCTTGCGCACGCTGGCCACCACTGGGCGCACTTTCGGAGTCCTGGGAGGCCGACTCTTGCCTTCCCTAGAGGCCATCTGCATGAGCACATATTACTCCATGCTCAGACAGAGGCACCACTGTGTCCTCGTGTTTGAGGTTGGAAATATAGCGCAGCAGAGGATTGACGTGAAAGGCAGGAAGCCACCTTCCCAACTGGTGCATAACGAGCAGGCGCGACCATGCCACTGTCAGAGGGAGCATCTGATGGAGCAGGACTGCCGCTGCGCAAAGAAGAGGCTACTGCCTCCTCAAGCACAGCATTGCCCTCAGCATCCAAGAGGACTGCTCTTCTCTGTGGAGAAGGGGGCTCCCCGTTCTTGCTACTCCGCTTCCTCTTGCCTCGCTCCTGCAAAAGATCGCGATCTTCAGACAAATCCTGGCGTATCTTAGGAGCCACCCTGGCCTACAGGTACGACTTGCATAGGGGGCAGTACTGAAGGACATTCCTGCATGCAGTGCCAGTAACAGTAATCGTGCTACTTGCCTGGGGAGCTTTGAGGCCGTTGAGTCGCTGCTTCAGTTGCTGCTCAAGCTCAGCATCGTCGAGAAGAAGCGACACCACCTCTCCCGCCTCAAAAACGTCCCCCTGCGTGGCCTGGCCGCCCGTCATCACAAGCTGCTGCACTGTGTTCTTCTGCGAAGCCCGTCTCACAATTTTTTCCTCCACTGTGCCGGTGCAAATCATCCTGTAAACTGTCACCTGGCCAACGACAGAAACGCTAAGAAGTCAGAGCTCGACGTACAGGTCTGGCACGTGTGCTCTTGCAGCTGGACTCCGCAGCTAATCAAGTCAGCTAGATCAGTACCTCACGAGTCTGCCCGAGTCGATGAGCTCGATCCATGGCTTGCAAGTCCATCGTTGGATTCCAATCACTCTCATAGAAAATGACAGTATCAGCGGCCGTGAGGTTGATGCCCAGGCCACCTGCTCGTGTGCTCAGCAGGAAGACAAAAATGTCCTGTCTGCACAATTGACATACATTCGTTAGATACTGCAAGAAAGTCCTTCAGGATCTCCCTAACTTACCTTGCGTAAGCATGCTGGACTTCCCAGAATCAGCTCTCCCGGTATTAACTCCGGCAGAAAGAATGCGCACAAGAGAGTAGCACTGCGAGGCACAAGACATTACTTGTGCTGAAAGTCTTTGACCATATCTCTGCGATCCGTAATGGTTGAAGATCCATCAAGTCGCAGGTACTTGTACTTGCGGAAGTTCATGTAATCCTATGGAGGAGGATTTTAGGCATCAGATTGGCATGGGACCCCAAGCTGGGCGGAAATAGACAGCAGGTCTCCTTATTAAGCAACAATGCAGCGTGTGAGGGAAGCTATGATGAGCAAAGGTGTTCTCAGGATGGTCCACCAACCTCTAATATGTTAAGCATCTTCGTCATTTGAGCGAAAACAAGCACCTTGTGACCTTCGCTGCGCAATCTTCTAAGCAACATGTCGAACATCTGCAACTTGCTAGAGTCCTGTTCAAGCAGCCCAAGCACGGCATCACTGCATGCAACTCGCGTAGCTTTGGCAGGAGTAGAAGACCAGACATGCAGGCATAGAGCAGATGACAAAGGAAGGCAGGCAAAACACTACAATAAAAGGTGAACCTCACATTGAGCATCTTTGCGAAGTCAAAGGTCTGCAGGGGAGGTGAGAGCCCAACAAGGCGCGTGGGCACAGAGAGAAGAGGTCTGCTGCATTGTACAGTCAAACTGCGCTCCTGTATGAGAGGATGTGAGGGCAGGGCCATAGCATTTCCCCCAGTGGAGATCCCGGAGCCAAAGAGATGCTGTTGCAGCCACTTTAGGGACCACTGAAAGCGATGCCACATACTTGTGAAGCCCCTGTCGGCACACCACACATCCGGCTGCAGACCCAATCACACCAGTCCAGAGAGAAGATGTGAGTCACCATCTCACTCTTTATGTGAAGCAGTGGGTCCATTGAAAAGGCTGAGCAGTGCACCTGAGGAGCTCTGGCAGCAGGCACAAAGAACCACGTTGCTCGGAGGAGACCAAATGCCGCCCGTAATCGCTCAGAAAGATCCACAACAAGCATATCAAGGGCCCCAATGGACGCTGGCAGCTGCTTGCAGGGAGGCACTTGCAGTTGCAGCATGCGACACAAAGAGACTGGGGTGTCTGCCGCCGGGCTCGCCTTGATTGTGGCCCTATCCGTCTGCACAGCTACATCTTGCAAGACGGCAACTCTATGGAGCCCATGCTCACAAGGATCAGGCTCAAAAAGTGAGCGCTCCATCAAAGTTGCTGATGCTAGGAAGTATATCTCTGCTGGAGACAAGCCGAGGCATCTTGCGAAGGAAAAAGCCGGCGAGCTGTGGGTGTTGTCAGGTGAGAATACAGAGAAGTAAGAGTCCAACCACTTAAGATGGAAACCCTGGGCTGATCCAGCTGCCCAGGTGGGAAGGCTGCGCATGCCATCATTGTACAACAGCTTGGGAATCCGGAACTCAATCAAGGATCGGCGGCCTACAAAGTACACCTCCTCAATGGCCCCAAAGGGTGGGGGCACCAGCATGTTGGGCATCATGGCAAAGTACAAGGAAGACCGTGGCTCATTCCGCTCAAAGAGTTCTGGATGGTTGCACACCTGCAAGGAAGATGCCAGAAAATCCATGTCAATGTGATCCCAGCTGAGCACGACAAGAAGCAGGGCCTTGGCAAGTACATGCCCTGCAGGTTCTGTAGCAGCATCCTGATATGTCAACAAGACTGATGTGCCGCATGGCCGAGCAGCGAGTTGATCTCATATCAGCCTGTATGTCAGCATCCAGAAGCAGCTGCAGACCTTGCGCAGCTGTATGACTATGTTCATCAGGTGCAGGACTTTCTTCTCTGCCACAGCGCCTCCTCCACTGCTGCTCAAGATATCAGCTAGGGAGATCTTATTTTTGATAGCCTTGTACAATGCCTGCTGACGGGGTTTAAGTGGACACTGCACAGTAATCTCTGTCTTGTTCGATATCTCTGATTCCACGTCTTTCTTCACTCGCCGGAGCATGAATGGTTTCAATATAGCATGCTGCAAATAAAACTACAAATGAGATATGGTGCCTGCAATATGAGAGATCTCAAATAGTTGAACAGACCCTGCGGAGTCAAATTTTAGGAACTCTATGATGCTCTTGCACAGATGTTCTTCTGATGTTCACATCGCCTGGCTGCTATTGTTAAGGACAGGATGACCCATGTCACATCCAGGCTTTGCTCTGAGAAATAGATGCCATAACAGCCATCATGTGATGCTTACCAGGCGGCTGAGTTGGTGCTCATTCAGTCCACCTCCATGCTCAGCATGGCTCTCAATCCTGCTGAGTATATGAGTGACAATGAGCAAACATACTTGTGTAGGCCCAGAACGAAAAAGGACATGCACGTCAGCCACTCAATCGTGACCTTGTACAACCTCAGCAATTCCTGTGTAGTGCTCCAGAAGTTGCAGCAAGAACCTGGAATTTCAGGCAGGTCAAGCTGCACTCTGCCCACTCACCCCTTTGAGAACCACTCATTGAATTGTTCGTGATTGTCAAAGAGGGTGGGCATGATGAAGTGCAGAAGTGCCCATAGCTCCGCCATTGTATTTTGGATCGGTGTCCCCGTCAGAAGCAGTCGATTCCTGCAGCTGAAGCTTAGCAGCGTCTTCCACCGCAAACTGCGGCAACACCAACAGGAATAACATGGTGAAGGGGCTGGCCAATTCAAGTAGATGCTGCCGATGTTGTCCTTACATTCTCAGCATACTGAATTTCCACCTATTTCGCCAGATGCTTCTCAGACTGGACAGAACTCACACCTGTTTGTGCTCTTTATGGCTTGAGCTTCATCAAGCACCATGTATTGCCACTTGACACGCCGAAAGTACTTATCATCCAGCACCAAAAGCTGGTAGCTTGTAATCAGCACATGAAAAGCAGCATCCCTGCATCAATGAGAGATAACAATGAAGACCCAAGAACTCTCAAAAGTCAAGCCCGGATCAATAGGGTATGGGTGTTGCAAGCACCTCATACCTAAGAAGGACCTGACAAAAGCTTGACCCTTCCGATTTTTGCAAGGGAGACCATCAAGACATGTAGCCGATCTTGCAACAATGCAGCTGCTTTCTCCAGAACAGACCTGCGATACAGGCGCTTTGGATTAATATTCTTCCGCAACACGGTCCGCTCCTGAAGGCCTCCCCAGTAAGGTAGCACCTTAATATCAGGTAAGAAGCGTGATATCTCATCAGCCCAATTGCTGAGCACGGATGCTGGCGCCACGACTAGGAAGGGACCCCAGATGCTCTTCTCCTCTGCCAGATGTGCAAGAAAGGACATGGCCTGGATCGTCTTTCCCAGACCCATTTCATCTGCTAGAATGCCATTGAGGCCCTGCACAGTAAGATAATAGTTGAGTTTCTGGCAAGCAGTCATGTCCTGTGATTAGCATAAGACAGTAAGATATAGCATTCCCCTGCACTTGGCTTCATAGCACAGCAAGATAGATAGCACGGCAAGCCTATGTACCTGCTCGTACAGATTGACGAGCCATTGTAGACCTTGCAATTGGTACTCTTTGAGAGTGCCACTGAACATTCTGGGTTGTGCCACTTCCGACATCGCTGGCATCGTTGATCTGCAACAACTTCTCGGACGGTTGTGAGACGACCAAGTTTCTACTCTTTAGTATTCTTCTTGGCAAGCACCGGCAATATGACCTTGTCCATGGATGCTGACAAGAGAGAGCATGTCCAGGACTGGACACAAGTCAACAAGAATATAGGGCTAGTCCTGAGTTACGGGTGGAGAAGGTTGATGTCGCTAGCTTCTCTGGAAGGGCTTGGCATGCCATCCCCAGACCGCAAGCGCTGACTTTCTGAGTCAAAAGTGCTTGTTCGTTGCTGTTGAGAGCTTGCTGCAGTCTCTGCAGCTTGCCTAGCTTCTGCCTCCATCACTGCAAGCTCAGCCGCCTCCTTCTCACTCTGAGAGCTAGTATGAGCACGGTCGGGCTGCTCCCCGCCTGATGCGTCAGACGCAATGAGGCTCTCAGAAGGTGCAGAGGCAGCACTGCCATGCGACGCCAGACTGTGTGCATGCACTGTGCTATCAATGGACCTTTGGTAGGACGGGACGTCCTCATGATTGCTTTTGAAGAAGCATATCAGATTGGTGATGATCTTCAGCTTGGTAGACGTCAACCACCTGACATTGCAACACCTCCCAGTTGCTCTCGCATGAAGTGGCTGTACAGCTCAGTCTGGGTGATAAGAAAGTTAAGGCGTTGCTGCTGCCGCCTGGCCTCGCGCAGCTCCTCCTCCCTTCGCCGGGCCTCAGCTGCATCCTTTTCCTCCTTCCTCTTCAGCTCCGCCTGCATCAATGAGCACACGTGATTATCTGGCAACGCATGTGCATTGACCTTGAGATCCTGAAAACCTCCAAGAGGCGGCGGCAATTAGGACAAGGCTTGTCTGCTTGATTGCCGACCTGCTCGCGCTCCATCTTCCGGTAGAATAGCAGCATCTCACGAGACAACTTTTTGGTCCGCAGAGCGGTACCCCTGGCAGCTTTCACAGAGCGGATCATGCGGTTGCGCACCTGGCGGCAGAAAGAGACAGCTCAGTCAGCAAGCAAGACGTGCAGCTCGAGGTAAGCAGACTTAGCATGCCCTGCGCCCAGGACAATCCTGAAGGCACAAGCAATGCATATTTTTAACATGAGAAGAGACGACAATGACATGCATGATAACAGTGTAGAAATGTGCATCTCCCTGTCCCGCACAGGTCCTTCTTGGAAGAACCTCTTATGAGGGACTGTCCATAAACAGGGGACCGCAACAGGTAGCTGCAAGCTGTCCCACACATGCTGTCTCCCCATGAAGTTGCAGCAGCTGACCTCACGCTGGCAGATGTCTGCCACACGCCGCAGGTCCTGAGCCTGCTTCTTGTGAAAGGCTGCAAAGCTCTTATGGTGCCGTGGCAGCTCCCTGCGGACCAAGTTTAGCCAATACCGCAACGTCATCTCTGTCTCTTCCCTGGCAGTCCGCTCGGCATCCCTCTTCTCTCTGTCCAGCATGCGCTGGAGCTTGCGCCTCTGCAAAGCAAACTCCACTTGCGTGAGCAAGACATCGACCAGCTTGTAGCCCCGTTGTACTTGAGAGGGCCATGTGATTATCGGGAGACATGCTAAGCAGTGTGCCAGCCAGTCATGCTGGGCTGTCCCTCCTCACTTCAGTCTGCTAAGAAGCGTGGCTGCAGCAGAAGAAGCTGGGCGTGCTTCTCCTCACCTCCCCACACGTGGCCCTGGGCCCGGACAGAGGAGCAACGGCATCCTCGGCAGGCAACAGAGGGGGCTTGTGGATTGGGGATGGGGCTGCGCCAGGAAGGGCAGGCCAGTCCTGCCTGCTGCGGTCTCTCTTGGTCAGAAGTGCAGCCTGGCGGGGCCACAGGTCGCCCCAAGTCCGAGCCGGGGGAGTGTTGGCCTGCAGGCTCCACCTCTTGGCCAGCACGTTGGAGGCAAGGAGCGGGGGGATGTCACGGGCGTGGAACTGCTTGTCGGCCAGGACATCAGGAACGGCCAGCTCCTGCAGCGTCGGCAGGCCCATGCCGGTCGCGATATCGTCGTACAGTGGAGGGATTGCAAAGGCGACATCCTTGGTGAGCTGCAGCAGCGCGTGCGCCGTGGCAGATGAGGTGCTCGACAGCTCCGGTAGTCCAGTGCAGGCCAGCTGCTGATGGCGTGCCTGGGCGGCTTGCATCACTCTGCTGGCTCGCTGCTTGGCCCTGCGCGACAGCTGACCTTCCTTGCCACCGGCAGATGCACACGGCTCCTTAGAGGCGCCCTGGCTGTTGATGGCAGCAGGCGGATGGGGGTCTGGCTCAGCAGCCCCTGCTGCAGCTGCCCTGCCTGCGTAGCGCGTCGGGGGGCCCGCGTCAACACGACAAGCGGCAAGAGTCCCGAGGAAAGACGGGCCGCAGGGCGCAGGGCCGGCTCTCTCCTCGAAGACAAGTCCAGCTGAAGCAACCCCACCGCCACCGCCTGCTGCGGCGCTTTGCACGCGAGCAGCGGGCGAGCGCATGCAGCTTCCAGCAGCGGCAGACGGTCGGCTCACATGCAGCGACTGTGGTGCGGGCGGCAATGGCAGCCTCCAAGTAGGCCTGCTGCTGGCGGCGTACGGTCTCAGTCAGCAGTGCGCGGTAGCGCTCGTCCGAGATGCACTCCCACCACGGCTCCTCGTCGTCGTCGGCCTCGTCCGCGGCCTCCTCCTCGGCCTCGTCCTCGTCGCCCGCGGCTGGCAGCCCGGCCGTCGGCGCCCGGCAGGCCTGCGCGAGCTCGCGGGCAGGGCCGAGGGCATCGGGTGCGCAGCGGGGGCGCGCATTGCCGGGC
>WELB01000366.1:11739-23389 GCA_009602725.1 Spirogloea muscicola | reverse complement strand
GAGCTCGCCCAGCTTTCTGGTGCAAGGCACTAGCCTGAGCACGCTGCAAACAGGCCGAAACTCGACGTCGCAAGAGCGACAGATATGCAGCTGGCAAGCCCATCTCAGCCGGAAACACATCTGCGCGTCGAGTGTAGCCTAGATTGGCAATGTTTTGAAGCAGAGTGTGGAAGCGAGGACCCAGACAGCCAAAGATGTCGATTGCAGCTGGCAGGAGTTGATCGCATTGGGGGTAATCGGAGTAATGCCGCAGTTTTCTTTTGCTCTGCTCCGCCCACTGCGTGCCCAATGCTGCTTGAGAAACAGAAAGAGCTGTTGCAATCCGTCACGCTCAGTTGTGGCCGAGGCCAGCCAGCACCGCTGACGTCCGCTTCCGGGGCTGCGTGACGTTGACCGCGTGACGGCATGTCGGGCGGCCGGCCCAGCTGGGACACGCGTCGCACTCCCGCATTTGCTCCCGCATTTGATTCCTTTGCTTGCATTTGTCCACGCATTTGATCACCCGCCCTGGCCGTACACGGACTGGGCGGGGGGGTTTTCGGGTTGGGCGGGCAGTCCGGCGTGCACGTGTGCGCCAGGGCGGCGAGGCGGGGGTGACGTCAGGGCAGGGGTCACCGTCCCGCTGACGTCAGGCCAGCGGGGCTGCAGGGAAGCCACCCCACGCGCACCCGTGACGGAGGCTGACACGGCTTGATTGCCATTAACCGATAATGTTAGTCATCAATGGCCGGCGAGGCGGAGACTTGGGAGGTGGTTAAGCAAACCGTTATCGGTGAGCGACCCCTAATAAGTGCCATGCTGAGTTATGCAAGATGGGCGCAGCGTCCGCGGCGCCGGGATGGCAACTCAGGAACTCATTCTTCCTTCTGGTACCTTTCCTGTGAGAGGCCAGCCCAAACGAAAGGACGATGTATCTAGAAGAAAAAGAAGGGACCAGTATAACTTCTACCTCGAGCTCATGAAAGAAGCTCCTCCAACGATGTCTGTGAAAGCCCTTCTCTCTGTGAAAGGCCAGCCCAGAGAAAGAGAGAGTAAGAGTAAGAGCGTCCTAAAAAGTCCAAGTCCAAAGAAAGAATCTGCCAATCTGGCCGCGCTTTCCGTTCTAAAGAAAGCAGAAAGACGCTTCCAGGCAAGGTCGGTGGCTGGGAGAAGAAGAGAGGGTTTAGAGCCCATAGAAGAGAGGGGCTGGCAGAAGCCAGCCAAAAAAGAGGGGGATGTGCTCGCCCATAGAGAAGAAAAACGTGTATAGAAGAAGGGCTGGCAAAGCCAGAGCACACGCACGCGGGGCACGTTCGCTCACCCGGTCTGAAATGAGAAGAAAGTGCTCGCCCATTGAGAATAGGGGCTGGAGGGCGCCAGCCCAATGAGAGCCCCGCCTGGTGGGCCGCCTGACGTGAGCACCCAGGCTGGCGCCCTCCTGCCCGTTCTTCCGTTCGGGGGCCTCGTGTCGGCGAGCGTGCGTGTCGGTCAAGGCACCGCAGCCGTGGGAAGCGGGCAGGCACCGATCCGCCTATGCTGCAGATTCTTTGTAGCCTTGATCGGTGCGGCTCCCCCATTTGCAGCTACCCCACGGACACGGGGCCGGCGTGCGCGCAGCCGGGGACGGTGGGCTTCACGTAAGTACTCACCAACCGCCGCGGAAGCGGGGTGAATGAGAGGCAAATGCATGACCGGAGCAGAGGAAAAGCTCTTCCATTTCATCCCTTTTCAATGTATTGGCTTGAATTGGCCTCCCTTTCAATTCATGCGCCCCGCGCGCCTTCTCTCCCTTTGTGAAGAGCTGTCTGTGAAGAGCTGTCACCTTCTTCCTCTACCAGAAGAAGTGGCACTCCAAATGGGGGCAAGGGCTGCAAAAAGCCAGCCCAAAAATTATAGACAAAGATTCGGAGGGGCCTACAAGCGTTTAGCAGCCAGAATGGAGCTGACTCAAGACTGGACAATGCCCCGAGCGAGCTCCAGCAAAATGAGGGCGATGGCTAGGGTTTCCCTTTCTTCGGACCTTGTCATCTCCATGTCCTTGTTGAACAAGAAGCGGTCAGCCCGTAAATATGAAAGCCACAGAGTAGTGAAGGCGCAAACTTGGTAGTTGAGCGGCTGCGGGGGTATGACGAGCGGACGCAACGTCACCAGGCAGAGATGCTCGCCTGCTCCCTTCTTGGGCACTGCTGATGCCGCACTTTTTCCAAAGAAATCCTACTCCCGCACTGTTCGAGGAACATCTTCCTCTAAGGAAGGCCATGGGTGCGTGGCGAGAGGCCAGTTCTATTTCATATCTTTTCTCTTCTTAATCCTATTTGTGTCGCCCAGCTATTCACGATACGGCCCAATACGCACGAGTGGGCAGCAACGGGAGCGACGACGGGAGCGGGGATGAAGAGCCATGTCAGAAAGTTGCGCTTCTCCAAAGTAAGGCAAATGGCTGCGAGAGGCCAGCCCAAAGGGAATGCACAAGGCTGAGGCCCCAACGGCCCGCTGCTCATGGACGGCCGGCCTGTGACGGGAAAATGTCCCGCAGGCCGCTAAGCTCAGCAACTCTTAAAGTGACGCAAGAAAGCTGAGCAAACTGAGATCAATTAGGCCTTTGAATCCCCCCCACCCCCCTCGCTCCTCCCTCNTCCCCTCCTCCTGCAAGCCGCCTCTTGCCCCTCCATCGCCGCCGCCGCCGCCGCCGCCGCCGCCGCATTGGGTGCCATATTGCTTGCTCTCAGCGAGGAGTGCGGCGGACTTCCATCTGCCATCACATCTGGAGCGCAGCCGGCGCGGCCCAAACTGGCGCAGCGCCGAGAGTGATGGTCCACTGGCCGCGGCGGTGGAGGCGCGCCGCCTCCAGCAGCGCCGCCGCCGCGCCGACGAAGAAGAAGGCGCCGCCGCCGCCGTCGGCAGCGCAGTCGTCCTTCTCGGCGGCGCCGTTCGTGTACCTGGCCGCCGGCGCGGCGGCGCCCGCGCTGCTGCGCTTCGTGCCGGAGGAGTACAGCCGCGAGGCCTCCTCCGCGGTGCTGCCGCCGCCGCCGCCGCTCCTACCCTCCGATGGCGAGCTCTCGCCTGGCGGCGCCCGGACCCCGCTGCTGGAGGCCCCCGCCTTTGGCGCCACCGCTAGCGGTGGCAAGAAGCGCTCCGGCGGGCTGCGGCTGAGCATGGTGGTGCACCACGTCGTCATGGCCGTCGTGCCGGCGCCGGCGGCGCCAGTGCCGACGGCGGCGGCGGCGGGAGGCGGCGGCGGCTGCTCCTGCCTCGTCTCACGGCTGCTGCGGAGTAGACGACCCCAGCAGGCGACCATCGTCGTGGCGGTGCTCACCGGCCTGGTCGCCATGGCAGCCTTCGCCAGCACTAACGGAGGCCGTGGCAGGGCCATGATGCGGCTCGCCGCCATGCTTCTTGCGGCTGCCTTCCTCGCCGTCCTGGCTTTCTGGTTATCACTGGGGCCGCTGGCTGCTTGGCGGCGGCACCGGCAACGGCAATTGGGAGACAGGCCTTCGACAGCAGCGCCTGCAGCGGCGTCGGGCGAGGCCGATGAGGACGACGACGACCGCAAGCTTGCGACGCTCTCGCGCGTCAACGTGGCCTCCTCCCATGAGCTCGCAGGGACTCGCGGCGGCCGACACAGCGGCGACAGCGAAGCCCCTTCTGTCTACGTCTGTCGCAGCTTGCCAATCAGCCCGCTGATGCGGCCGGTGGCAGCCATTAGAGGCGTTGACGCCGGTGGCAGCCACACCAGCGATGGCGATGCGGGCACTCAGCTGGGGGGCAGCGTGAGCGCCTCGCTGCCCGCGTCGCCGACGACCGCGACCAGCGGTTGCCTATCTTGGCAGCGCAGCGCCGCATTGTACTCGCGTAGCTACGACCGGCCCCTGCTGCGGCCCGTGACGCCGCCGTCGCTCAACCTCGCCGGCTCGCCTACGTCTCAAGCCGCCGTAGCCGCAGCCGCCAAGGACGATGCCTCTGGCTCCAGCGGCAGCCCCTCTGACAACGCCGGTGAGACTCGTCACGGCTAGCACGGCCCGGCCATGGCCAATCAGTAGCAGTTATTTCCTCAATCTTGCATCTTGCTTGATTGTTGTCACTCTTGCATTGACCTTAATGTTGCTAACCCATTTGGTCCTGTTCACTTGTTTCGCTGCAGATAACACGCCGGAGCTCGCGGCATCCTCGGCCACTGTGGCGATGTCCGCGATGGAGAACGCAGCCGCCGGGGCGGTGGACATGCCCCCCAATGTCCTCGTTCGGACGAGCTCGGACCCGGATGTCCATCGGACGCCGGTTGTGAGGCACCACCGCGGCTTCCGGCGGCTCTTCCGGCCGTCGTCGAGGTCCGTGCTGGCTGTCGCAGACCGGTCAGCATCATTGAGGTCCTCCATAGCAGCATCTGCCACGGCCAGTGCCGCTGCTGGTAGCGGCGGCGAGTCTTCGCTGCCTTCGTCGCCAATGGCAACACGCAGTGCTCCCAGCAGCCCGGCGGTGCGGCGTTGGAGCCGCCATGCGGCGGCTGCTGCCGCTGCCGGGCCGCCGCCAGCAGCGGCGCGCACTGCCACGCACTTCTACCAGAGCCGGAGGGCAGCAGCGGTTGCTGCTGCGGCATCAGCAGAGGAGCTTGCGTCGCCGATGGCAATGGTTGGCGAGCGCCGCCACTCGGTGGCGTCAGCTGCGACTCGACTCCAGGAAGGCTTTGTGCTGCCAGCCGCCGGCTCGGTGGCATCACCATCTGCAGTATCAGCCAAGAGTCCGGCTGCAGCTCCTGCTACAATCGCCACTGCGGAACCCCCGCCGAGGCAGAGCCGGAGCGGCATGGCACTGGCACTCACGCTCGTCGTCGTGCTCAGCGCCCTCTTCCTTGGCCGCATCCCGGCAGTCGCTGCTGCCGTGTGCGTCATCGTGCTCGCCAGCCGGGTACGAGGTGCGGAGCCGCTGTCATCGCCGCCACCGCCGGCAGACGGCGACGTCGCTCCCTCCCCAGAGAAACAACAGCGGCTCGCCGGTCCTGGCGACGCCACCATTGGCGCAGGCCGAGGCAAACGGCGGCTCCAGGCTGTCCCCGAGGGCCACCATAGTGAGGGCAGCAGCCTGCGGAGCCGCTTCAGGTCGCCGATCGCTGACATCCTGCAGCACAGGTATAATCTCCTTGTTGGCGACCATCGCCTTCGCTGCTTCGCTAGCCGGAATGCAGCGACACCTGTCCTGCGGCCACAGCTTGCTCTGACCTTGCGCGGTTTGTCTGTGCAGCCACACGACGGACCCCTTGAAGCAGGCGGTGCTGGCCGGCCTGCTCAGCCGCGAGCAGCACGGACCTGCTGCTGGCCCTGCTGCAGCCGCTTACCTGCGGTAGCTCGCCATGTGGCTAGCTGCAGCTGACAGCCTCCTCCCTCCCTCCTCTGTCTTTCGGCTTGCTCCATCTTCCCTCCGTCCTCTCCTGCCCTCCCTCTTCTGTCCCTCCACGTCCTGCCTCCTTCTTACCCCTCCTCTCCCCCCCTCCATGCAAATCATTTACTGTACTCCCGATCACTTTATTTGCAACTGGCCATGCAAAGTGTTTGGCCATTGCAGATCTGTCTCACTATTTTCCTCGTTGCATCTAGCAGCGCAGTGCCAAACCTTGTGCTTGTATGCCCATTCTTTGTGGCAATAAGCCTACTTTATCCCCCCCTCATTTGTTACTCATTTGCGCACCAATGTTTGGACTCGTTTGTGCACGGCAAGAACCATGTGCAATCATTCATGAGTTGACGATGCTTGTAACACACTTTACCTTGGCAATCAAAAGCACTCAGCACAGCAATGCCGGCCATGCTCATCACATTTGCATCACTCAAGTGGCTGTATTGTGCATCCAGTGGATGCTACTGATACCAAGAGCGGTGGTGAGAGAAGGAATATGGCACTGATGTGACTGAAAGATGTGAGTATGAGGTGGCTGCAGCATCTAATTTGGTCTTAATAGAAGAAGGGTGTGGGCAACCAGCAGCGCAGCAACTCAGAGCCGGACCTCATAGTGGCAAGCAGTGGTACTGTGAAAGCTCTTGGCAGGGTGATGTGGTGCGGTGCTCACTCCACGGCCGTCAACGTGGAGCCGCTCGATGTGCACGCCCGAGAGTGAGGCGCCCGGCATGCGGAAATCCACGGCGATTGCTGGTGGGAAGGAGGGTGGCCCAGCGCTGGGCGCCAGGCGTAGCGCCGCCGCCATCGAAGGCACGCCCTCCTTGGGCAGCGTGCCGAGGCGCCATGTGCAGACCTACAAGGTAACCATGGTTTCACTTAATGGCAAACGGACTGAATAAGAGTTCTCATCAACTGCTAAGACAGCGGCCATACAACTGCAGCTTGAATGGGACTCTCATTGCCCCACCTTGGTCGAGGGGTCGAAGTTGGCAGCACCGTGTAGTCGAGAGGTCGGCCGCCACGACGGCCGTGTGGGCAAACGGGACGCGCACGACAATGCTGTCGGGACTGGCAGCAGCGGTGGCGCCCTTGCGCGCAATCGTGCCCCGTGAGCCGACGATGACAGACAAGTGGCCGCTGCCCCCAGTCTCGAACTTCAGCTGGGGCTTGACGTACAGCGGAGGCGCGCTTGCCGGCCGCCGGACCCTGGCAAGGAGCGGCACCATAGACCCAGTCGTTGCGAGGGACAGTTGTCAGCCCAGCTTCATGGCAAAGTTCGCAGAGCAGGATTGTGCCCCTTTGATCTTCAGTGCCGCTGTCGCTGAAGTTGCAATACATCTCCGACTATTGAAACCCAGCCCAGAGCAAACCCTCTTTAGAAAGCATCAACCTGCACTAACTCACAATCAAATCTTGGTTTTCTTAGTTTGTGGCTTGTTTATCACCTGTATGTCATGAGCTTGAAGGTGCCGTCGGGTGGGACGAACGAGAGGCGGCGGTCGGCCTCCCAGGCGCGGAAGCGCACGCAGGGGTGGAAGGCAACGTCGTCGAGCAGACGCGGCTGGGTGAAGGCCAGCGTCACATCTGGCACGCCCGACAGGCGCGACGTGCACCGCACCTCGCCGATTGCTTCGCACCGCAGCAGTGCGCCGTCCCTGCGACCATGAGAAGTGGGCTGATGCATTGGCTTCGATTTCATGATTGGGGACTTGCCCAAGAAAACACACAGAACAACGATTTTGACTGTGTTTGATTAGTATGATTGTCGCACCTGCCAAAGACAGCATCGAGGCGGTCGTGCAGGTCAGCTTGGATGTCATTGGCGGCACGACGAACGCCCGCGCTGCGCCAGGGGACCATGGATGCCGCGGCCTCCGGGAGCGCGACGGCTGCCGCCGCACTCCCACCACTGCCAGTGACCACGCTGATGACGCGCGACATCAAGGTTGGCGGCGGCACAATCTCCTGCAGAATGCTCAAGGAGCTACCTTCCTTAAGTTAGTCAACATGGACAAGAAGTGTTAGTGGCTTGCAAGATATACATTATGCATGACGGTCAGAGAGTCGAAGAGATAAAATTAAATGCTGGAGTTCAGATTATTAAGTTGACCTTCAGGACGTTGGGCTCAGTGGTGAGAGGGTAGCCGGCGTCGACCATCTCATCAAGGAGTTGGTAAAGAGTGGCATAGTGGTCGCGCAGCAAGTCGTCATTGAGGCCGCCGAGGTACTCCGTCACCACGTCCGCAATGCGGCGCAGGAACTGCAAGGAAGCGGCCCAGAGCTAAGAAAGGCCGCAGTGGTAATCAGCCCCTGACATGTTGCGAAAGCCGAGATGGCAATTTACAGACAAACACATTGTCTTGTGCCATTTTGCATGTTGGATAGCGGTGTTGCGATCAGCAACTAAACTTCACAGGATCTAAGATAATGGGTAATTCAGTAAGAAAATGTGGAACTAGATTGAGATGGAAAGCTCCGAGGCTTACACGGAGGCAAAAGTCTCATCCAGAGGCTAAGGGGTTTGACATTCAACAACTTTGTGAATGTTGAGTGGGCAGTGGGCTCAATGGTGGTTTTGCGTGCCTCAAGGACGAGTAGCGGTGGCATCTCGGCGCGGGAGGTCGCCAGGAAGGAGAGCGGGCCGCGCTCAAGGTGCATCACATAGTAGCGCGGCGACACGACCACCGCTGGGAACTGCGCGCAGCTCATGGCAGCCCAAGATGCGCAACGGTCACGGAAGTCACTTTTGGGCTTCGGAGGCTGAACACCAGAGCCGAACCCTAAATGCAAGCCCAAGCCCTCATCTAACACCACAGCAGTCTGGGTGCGCTCATTGCTTGGAATCGCAACATTGCTGGATGTCTTGCTGGCCTGTGTCAGCAGAGGCTGCGGAACACGCTAAATTGGCAGGAGCTGCACACTCAAATGGGCTCACAGGTTTTTACATGGCTTGTTTGCAGAGGCTTGTTGGGGTCCCGGAGGTGCGGGCCCTTCGGAAGGGGCTCTGGAGGTGCGATGGAGGGTCCTTGCCTTGGTCAATGTAGCAGCAGCTGCTTCTACTCCTGCTAACGCCCAGAACTTTGACTTCGAACGATCAACCCAAGACCTAACCCAACCTTCAACTGCAACTTCTAACACCGAACCTGGACGTCCAGCGGTGGTTGTCACCTCACTGGGAGGCCCGAGGCCGGAGAACCAGGCGCAGACGGCTCGCTCGACTGGCGGCCCGCCGCACTGCTTCTCCAGCAGCACCTCCCTGCGCTCAGCGGCGGCACCGCAGCAAGCGTAGACAGTCAATGAGACGGCCAGCGTCCGAGCTGCGCCGCAGCTGCAGGAGCCTCTTCGACTCTCCGGCCATACCCGCCGTCGCCGATGATGAAGATGGCCTGGATCATGGCGCCCCAACTGGCGCTGGCAGGCCGACTGCAACAACCTTGACGGCTGTATACGTTAAATTTTGTGGGCTCCTCGTTGGCTCCTCAGGCTGCACTTGGCTTCTGCTGGCCGCTTTCAAGCCGCGGCGGCCATGGCCCTCGCATCGGCGGGCTTGGCATCCAGGTGCGAAGCAGCTACCACCGCGCAGTCGTCACACCGCCGCCAAGGCAGCCATCGCCGGCCACAGCATCTTGTGGCTTGGACTTCCGCGCCAGCCACGCCCCGCGGCTGGCCCCAGCGCCGGAGCCGATGGGAAGCCAACTGGACCTTGTGAGCAGAGATACAAACTAAACAGGGTCTTCCAGCCCCTATCCTCAATGGGCGAGCACTATCTTCCAGAGAAAGTGGCTCTCCCAAACAAGAAGCGCGGCCAGATTGACTGGTGGCTGGGAAAGGCCAGCTCAAAGGAACGGACAAGGTCTGAGGGAGCCTGAGTGCGAACGACGAGGACTAAGACATCAGCCAGGGAACGCTCAGTAACCTCTAGTCAGGAGATGCAAGTCTGCAAGTCCCAAAGGGGTCAGGGGCTGTGAACAGCCAGCCCGAAAAGAATGGACAAGGTCCGAAAGGGTCAAAGGGAAGAGAATGCGGCTGCTGATATACCCAAAGAGTGAAGTGAGAAAGTGGCTCTCCCAATGGGGGCAACGGCTAACAGCTATCGAGCGCTTTTGCTAAAGCGCTCTTCTTCCAATGAAGAATGAAGGGGGCGAGGGCTGTGTTTCTTGGGCCGGCCTTGGGCCGGCCTTTCACAGCCATCCCCCTTGTTCATCCCTTCTGGGCTGTCCCTTCACAGTCATTAGAAGAAGGGGCCAGTCTGGCCCCTTTGTTCCATGTTGATTTCTCTTTCTGAGCTGCCCAACTACAGCCCTCTACTGGAAGAGACTGCCTTTCTTCCTCTCATCACAGCCAGCTTCCGGGCTGGCTGTTCACAGCCCTTGCCCCCTTTGGGAGAGCCACTTCACTTCACACTTGCAATTTCATGCGCACCGCGCGCCATCCCCCTTCACAGTCATTTCAAATAGCCGTCTCTTCTTTCTGTCTTTATGTGAAACCAAAGGCTATGCCGTTGGAGGCGGGTAACGGTGGTGGACTTGATCAACAAGACAATTACTATGACAGAATCTGGGGTCATCTGGGTGGCTACGATTGCCTCACTGGGCGTGTCGTCAGATCTATTATTGTAGTAGCTGTGGCGGCGCCATTGTTGGTTGTGGCAGTGTGGAGGCCGAAGCAGCTGCGGAGCTGGGCTATACAGCGTGCTGATTTGGGAGCTCTTAGCGGTTGATGAGGCAGCACCCTCGTGAGCTGTCAAGTCGCTGTGGTAACTACACCCTGCCCGTTAGGTGGGCCCTCGCCGCGCTGCTCGTGGCAGCGGGCTTGGGCCGCAGCTCAGCGCCGCAGTCGTCGTCCTTGACAAAGCGGAGGCGGCTGGGCTTGGTGGCCAAAGAAGATGGTGTGTGAATTAAAGTGATGGAGGGCTTGAGTGGCCAAGTACATGCATTAGCACAGGGGCACGGTGTCTGGTGGCACCACATATCGCCAGCACACAAAGTTGAGCTTCCTCTTCAAATGAGTAAAGCTATATTTACACTTTCACATGTGTTTCCCTGCATACATTTAGCCTCGCCCCAGATGATGAAGCTAATGCATCGTGGCTCTACTTGTTGATCAATCTGTGGAACCCATAACATAGAAATCTATAGAGCATCTTGAATGCCTGGCACCACATGGCAGAACAGTGCATGGACCAATGCCTGAAGGCAACGACACAATCGCCTGGCTGTACCACGTTTTGCAAGTCATGACCAAATTCATTGTAGTCAATACTAAAAGTAGAAAATTTTCCAATGGAAACAATGGCAAGTGGAATTCATGTGACTGACTTCATGGAAGTCAATATTAAAATTAAGGAATTTGTCGATGAAAACAATGGCAAACGGATTTCAACGCAACTGTCAAGGAAGAATGAAGGAGGACGAGGGGGCGATTCACAACGAGACCACTGCTGCCTTGGCAGCTGCGGCAGGAGTAGCGACTGCTGCGCAATGGCGGCAGTGGCTGAGATGGTGATGGCAAAGTTGCCCTGCTGCACACAGGTACATTGCGCAGGTTTGCTGCATGCAAGAACAACGCCAGCAGCAACGGCAAGTCCGGCGGTGGCACTGCTTCCACGATGGCAGTGGCTAGGCAGGGTGGCCAAGTGTCACGTTCACACCGCCATGAGTGAGGCGCCGTGCGGCCCCACTTCGGCAATTGGGGCCATCATCGGGCGGCGACGGCCAGGGGCAGCGCCGGCGGCGGCGGCTCTGCCACTGCACGCCGCGCAGGAGAAGAGGCTGCGCCGCTGCTGACGCGCAGGCACGTTGCCACCACCGCCGCAGGCTCCGCAGTACACGGCGCCGCAGCCGAAGCAGAAGGCCCGGCAGGCGCTGCAGGCCGCCGAGCCGCAGGCGCCGCAGCCCGACAGGCAGTAGCTGCACAGCTCCGGCGCGCCGTCTGCAGTGGCGGCGCAGCAGGTGCAGGGCCGCAGTCCAGGGCTAGGCAGCTGGCAGCGGCCGCAGGCTGCCATGGCGGCGGCCTCCTCCTGCGCCTACAGCGTTGCGCCAGGAGAACGACCATGGCGGCCCAATTCAGTTGGAATGTGAACGGAAGATGGGCTGTGGATGGAATCTGAACGACATGGATGTGGAATTTACGGCGGCGCAACCATGGCTGGCGAGCGAGGCGCATGGCGTGTGCGGAGGCGCACCTGGGCGGAGCCCTGCAGAGCGGCGGCGCGCACTGGCCGCATGGCTGCGGGCGAGGGACCGGAGGCGCCCGCCTGGCCTGCGGCGGCGGCGGCGGC